>PVIH01019311.1:0-35769 GCA_004025045.1 Sigmodon hispidus | reverse complement strand
GGAGAGGAGAGGAGGAGAGGAGAGGAGGGAGGGAAGGAGGGGAGGGGAGGGGAGAGGAGAGGAGAGGAAGTAGAGTACTAGGCATGGTAGAACATATCTTCAGTTCCACCTGTTTTGGAATCCTATCCCCAAACAGAAAGAGAAACAGACTTAGGGAGGTACAGTTCAGTGGAGAGGTCTTGCTTTGATTGCTCTGCAAAAGACCCTATGTTCCAGTTCATTGGAGAAAGGAAAGGGAAGAATAAAAACATGAAGAGAGGAGAAAACAGAGAAGATGAAAGAAGGCAGAAAGGAAGGACAGAAGCACAAAGAGTGGAGAGAGGGAGGGGGAGAGAGGGCTGGGGGACAACAAATATGAGAACTTATCTGGGGCCATATGGAAATTTCTCTGCCACGATAAAAAATAATAGGGCACAGAGAATGTCCTGGAGACAGCTGGGAATATTAGATTGGAAACTGGTTTGGAAACATGAAGAAGGGAATATATTCAGATTGAAAATATTCTGGATTCAGTGTGGAAAAAACCATTGTGCTGTTGTTTCACTTTCTGAATTTCTTACCGGGTAAGAAAGCTAAAGGCTAGCAACTTGGATTTACACAAAGTTTTTTATTTGAGGATCTTTCACTGCAAAGCTTTTGCTACTTGATGGAGAGTGAAAAAAAAAAAATTTGGACAAAGAATATGTTGCTGAAAAGGAGAAGTCAGAAACATGAGATTGCCACCACGGAAGATGAACACAGGGAGGAAGATGAGCATAGAGGTGGGGGGAACGTAAGCGTGAATACCGACCGTACCGTATGAAAACCAGAAGCAGTGAGGACCAGAGTGCAGACAAGTGACGTTTCTGTTCATTCCACAGGGGAAAAATCACTTCTCTGAATGTATCAAATACTCTGCTTTGGTTCAGTCTTCTGCCTCCCTTTTGAAATATCTATGGGCAGCTTGCATTGTGCTTACATTTATAAGCTTTAGAAATTGAAGCCTACCACCCCAATCCCCCAATTATTGTTTCAGTTTTATAACTAATATATTAAAAAAGTAATCTTTAAGAGAAAAATATTTTATGGTAGCTTTAAATAATACATATGGCTCTCTAAACGCTACGACACAATTCACTGCATTTTAGCTTCTTACAAAATGTTTTAAAATCCCATTTATCTTACTTTCTTTTCTTAATATTTTTTTTCTCTATATACATTCTCTCAAGCCTTTAAGAGATCAGAGCAAGAGCTGGAGTAAACCTCTGTTCTATCAGCATCCTTCCCAAGTACTTGATTTGTAGCTTAATGTTTGTATTGTAAGAAAACATGACATATTTATTAACATAGTTAATAAATAAGTAAATAGATTTTAAAATAGATCCTTTATTGGCATGACTAGAAAATAAACACTGACACTAATAAATATAGATTTGGCCAAATTTGATATCACTAGGAGGTAAAGAAGGAAGAATTGATGAAGGAATAGATAAAACAGTATTTATCCAAAGTTTGAAATTTGTTATTTTAAAATTTATTTGCAAAGTACTGAGTATAATTCTATGTACGTGTGTGTGTGTGTGTGTGTGTGTGTGTGTGTGTGTTCATATGTATGAAGGTGTACAGATGTGTGGAGATTTCAGTTTGAGGTTTTTCTCCATTGTTCTGCACCTTATTCTTGTTTACCACACTGAACCTGGAGCACAAATATTCATCTACCTGGATAGATAATAAACCCTAAAGATCTCCCTTTCTAGATGCTCTCAGATCACATTACAAGCAGATGGCACTGCACAACGCTTTTTATGTAAGTAATGAAAATTGAACTCAGGTCTAGTGCTTACATCATAAAAGCTCTACACAATGGAGCTGCCTCCTCAGATCCTTGCTAATGTTGTCGTAACTTCTTTTTATGTTTATAAGTTATCAGTAGGTATGTATGAATAAATTCTATTTTTAATTCATTGGATTAATATTAACTTCAAATACACGATAAAAAGTAATAGTTTATCATTTGAGACCAGAACTTGGAGTTAGATAAAGTCCAATTTTTTTTATGTTTAAAATATTGTTTATCTTTAATATATATGTATATATATACACACACACACAAGTATACACTGGATTTTTTGTTAATTTTTTAAAAAACAATTTTGGTATTAGCATTGCCTGTAACGCAGTCTAGAAGACTGCCAAGCTTTTGCTAAATCAAAATAATATTATTATTTTTATCTTATTTAGTGGAAATGAAAGAATACATACTTCTGATGCTAACATCTTTTTAGTGAGAATGAATTATCATTGATGTGATTAAAAGCCAGTATTTTAGTAACATAAAGGAATAGCATCTAATAAATATTTTTGCGTTCAGTAAAATTTTCTATCAATAAATATAATTTCTTTGGAAGTAGAGAATACAACAAGGCAGAGCAATTGTTTACCAGATACTCTCTTAGTAGGTAAACAAAAATTTTACCTAGTATGTTTTTTTAAAATCTAAGTTTACTTAAACTTTACAAGAAACTATATGAACAACCAATTTCTAAAAATATTTTAAAGTAACAGTCACTACGAACAACACTGTATAAAAGAGTAAGGACAGGGTAGGTGAGGGAGTTTATCACTTAAGGTCATAGCCCCTGTCAGCAGTGAACAATTCATCCAGTACTGTGTCACCTCATACAGCACACATTTATTTTGTCTCATCTCTCTTTTTTCTGCTCTCTGAAGACACTATGTGGGCTTTATAGCATTTTTTCTTTGTTCCTCTGAGTTTACTCCTCATACACTACTGATAGTGAATGTGATGAAAAAATTACAGGACCACCATTGTTGGTCTACTATTGTTGGACATTAGGGTGTCATTCATTTTGCCTTTAATTATTGTAAGGCAGGATGCTCAATAATATCCTTTTCATGCACACACTAGAGTATATATGTGACTATAAAGGTACAACTTGCAGGATTCAGTTCTCTACTTCCATTTTTGGGGGATGAAACTCAGGTTATTAGCTTTGGTGGCAAGTGATCTTACCCAGTGAGCCTTTTAAGTTTGTTAGATATCTAAGATTATATGCCCAAAATCTGTTAAGGAGAGAGTCCAGGAAAATGTTTAGGAAAAACAAAACTCACATTCATTGTTATCATCCATCAACAAATAGACCATTTCCAAAGCAGGAATGGAACATGGTTCTGTGTCTTCTACATGCTTTAATTGAGGGACAGTTAAGTTATGATTATTTAGATGCCCATCAGGAAAAAGGTAGTGAGTGGGTCTAATTCAAAAGCATTTAAATTAAATTAACTTACTCTAATAAGGTACAAAATCAAGGCTGTGCCTCTCACTTTGCAATTTGTATTCCATAAAGAATTTTATAAAGGAAACATTTATCTGAAAACACACACACATAAAGATCTGTTTGTATTTTGCATTGTATAAGACAATAGACAATAATCACAGCTCATATAACGAAAAATGCAATCAAGTAGAAAGTGACAGGATATATCAGAACATACATTCAATCACCATCACACAACTCATAAAATTAGAGTATACTTTTAAGGAATGTAATGTTGCCTAAAATATGTATTTCACAATGAAATTATCATGACATCTTCCAAACATTTATTCTGTGATCAGTTAACTTTCTATTTAACTGAAACAATCTCTGGTCACATTCTGACACATAGAACATAAAATAGCAGAGTGTCTAGACATGTGTCAGACTTGCCCTATGTCAACAACACTGCTTGAGGGAAAAAAAAAGAAGATGGCAGGGTAGCCAACTGGCATCTCTCCTGAGTCTAAATGTTAGATTATACTTAGTAGACATTACAGTATAATTAAGCCTATTCAGCTTCATTTGGAGTGGACAATAGCACTGAGGCCCGAGTTAACCAAATAGGAGTACTGGGAAGGCCTTCTAGATGGGCAGGGTATCTCCATCGTTTGTGAACCTGGGGCTCAAATATCCACTGGCCTCAACACACTGCACCTAGGACACAGACAACCTACTGAAAATGCACCATATACAGGCAATCCACTAAAAGCATGAACTATCTGTGAAGTCACAGCTAGGACAGTTACTTCAGCTTAAACTAGATGTAACCCGTAAGAACAGTCTTCATCTCTGAGCTATGGTTTGCTGTTAGCCTCTTTCCCCTCCACAAAATGGTGAGAGTTCAGCTGACGACAGGGTAAACAGATTATTGTGTTATTGCTGGCTGATTGCCGGAGTTATTTTGGAGCTTCATAATTCATTTAAAGAGATTTTTGACATTTATGAAATGACTTGTACAATCAACTGACAGTGCACTATCCCATAATTGTTCAATTAAAAATGACGAGTAGTGCAGTCATTTATTAGTAGAATCAGATAATTGTCTTGCCACTAAAGAGTACTTCTCACTTTGCACATCAAATGAAAATGTTTGAGTCTAAATCTGTGACACAGTAGCTGAAATCCTGGGGATTTTCAAGTGCATATATAATTATTAGAGATCTCAGAAGTAAATATGGTGTAATGTGATAATCTTAAATGGATTGTGTGGAAGCCTCACTGTATAAACTAGGGCATCTGTCAGAATGGTTGGGAGTCCTTTTCCTGTCAATTGGATGTTCATGATTTTCTTTCTAACATGGAGTTTGACATGTGTACTTTGAACACAGGACAGTGTGTGTTACCCTTGACTATCATTATTCTTTCTTTCTCTCTTGCAAATGAAGCTGATTACCACGGTTAGAAGCCAGGAATAGTTATCTTGATAAATCAGTTTCATGTGGAACACTTCGCTATAGGGGTCACACTCACAAGCTCACATTTCCAGATGCATACCAGGAGAGGAATGGTACCCACACACAGAAGCAGCTTCACACAGGCATGCATGCACATGCACACATACAGCACCATTTCAAATGCCAGCTTGCTCTAAAATAAAACACTTTGACTCACAGTATCACAAACCATCTGTTAAGCTAAATCATAAATCAGTCTTTGATTAAATAATTAAAAGAAAAAGCCCTAGACACACTCAAAAAAGGGAGACAGATCATCTAAAAACCAATATAAAGAAATAACTAAATGAAGAAAACAAAAGCAGTCCCTTTATGTGCAATGATTTCTTTATTTTATATTTTAAATTACCATTGTGCCTCTTTGGGCAAACTGGCTAAAACTCAAAATTTACATTCAAATAACGATAATTAAGGAAATTCAGAGAGAGCTCAGCAGATGGAAGACATTACTTAATTTGAGGTTGCTACCAAATAGAATTTACTAGGTGTCATTTCAGAGTTGCAGCTTAATTCTAATTTTTAAATAAATAATCCCATCTCATTGTTTGTTATTTCCCCACTTTATTTGCAGGAAAATGTTTTTAAAATGCTGTCAGGTTCAATTGCTTTCTCCTGATTTCTTTTCAAGCCGTCAGCATTGAATCACAGCTGCTTACAGCTTTTTGTTTTTTGTTTCCTTCAAAATCTTTTTATTTTTTTTTTCTTTTAAAGCCCGTTTTTCTTCGTCTTGTATGGATTTTAGAAAGAGTTTTGATAAAGACAGCCCTGGCAGCTGGGTGATAAATATTATTTTCTTAACCTGCCTAGCTTTGTCAGCCACCTGCGACTGCAGCCTGCCACACATTGGAGCAGCTCATTAACTTTCCCAGAGCTTCCCAGGAGTTTCCCTTGTTTTCTTTCACCTTGGGTGTGTGCTGCCTTCTCGCTGAACGGTTAACTATCCGAGTAGGCCGAACGGGCTTTGGCAAGGCAGGCAGAGCACGCTTCAGGCAGCTTCCCCGCTAAGGCTCAAAATCTCTCTTAAACACATTAAGCGGCCCATTTTGGATTGATAGTGCAGTAATTATTCTGCATCACCCTAAAAACCATCCTGGGGTAATTGGCACAGAGGAAAATTACCCAGAGTCCTCTACCACCTGGTAGTTAAGGAACGAATCCAGGGAAAGATAAGTGAGGCAGGGGGAAAAAAATCGGCACTTATTTGATTTTAATCTCACCACTTTGCAAGCATTTAAATTGCCTTAATCAGGTGCTTGGCTTCCAGCCTAGCTGGTAATCTGTTATCAAATTTGAAACTAGATTTTTTAAAATGTCAGTGTAGGCTGAGAATTGAAGTCTATTAAGTTATGAGCCTCCCTCCTAAACTTCCATAATCTATGTATTAATAATCCTTTTCACAAAGCTGTCAGATATTACTCATTACATCTCTACATTAATACCATGCATATGGAAGCATACTTTCATTATTTATTATTTATTTTTATTTTAATACATTGCTAACATTCTTAACAGTAAATGCTTAAAAAAAAAAAGCTCCAGTCTATGAAATAACCTTGATAAATGTAATTGAATTTTTCTCTGATAAGATTAACTAGTGGTAATTGTGAATGGAGAGGTCCGACCCACCTGACCCACTCCAAATGAGATGTATGACAAGCTGGAAATAATCAATTTTTTCTTTTCTTTATTTCAGCCCGGATTTTTTTTTAATAGAAAGAAAAAATCCAAGCCTGTTAGGATAAAGCATTGTATCTGCAAATGTTTTTGTGTACATCACTTATCTCACTTGTCTAGGGTGGGTCTAATTGTGCTGATCTGAGTTTAAAATGAGATCAACACAATGAAACCCCTGAAGGCTTAATTAAGGGAGGGACTTAATACATACCCCAAAGGGTATATTTTTGACAAATCTGGCATAAAATTTACCTGAAACATCCTAACTAAAAGCATCCCCAAATTGTTAGGCTTATTAAATTCTCTTTTAAGAAGGAAGGGGGGAAGAAAATGATTTTACTTTGAAAATCTTAATTGCTGTGATAACAGGGTTGGGTTGTAGCTTTTTATGATTCCTGTATGATTTGCATTTTGAGTTGAAGTTTTGTTCTTCGCAGCACACAAGCCAGCAATCAGTTGCATATAGAAATGTCTTGATAGATTCCCCCTTTTAAACATGCTTATAAAACGTTTTTTCCTGTAAAGATCTCTGTATTACACATTCTGTGGGCTTTCTCACATACCAATCAAAGAGGCATATTCGTTTTCATTCATTTTCTTGGGAATTTAAGAGCTTGGAAATGTATATTAATAGAGAATAAATAAGATATTTAAAAATAGCATTAGCAATCTTGTAAGGAATTTGATGTGAAAGACAGAAAATGTTGTCGTTATTTGCATTCTTCTTTAGCGTTTTGTTCTGACCACAGGATGTTCTGTGTACAGTTGACAATGGAGACTGTTTCCACACCTTGGATTTCTAACTCCCTTCTCAGTTTCTGTCTGGGTTCCGGGAAATAATCTTTTTGAAACATAAAATCACAGTGTATAAAGGAAAACAGCTGGCATCTGAACACTGAATCAACCCAATTGGGAGTCTGACTAGCTTTTAATCTCAGTATATATGCTATGTACATATTTTGTAATTTCACGTATAGGGGCAGGGTTCCCTATGATTCTTTTATTTTAACAGTCACAGTCCCTATATACTAGATAGAAGCTTAGTAAATCAAGTTTATTTTCTTTTGGAGTTTGGTCATCTCTGATATGCAATCAAACTCTTTCTCTGCCAGTTGGCTCACTTCTTCTGTATGTCACATCAGCTCCAAGAAGGAATTTGGGAAGGGCCACAAGCCTGTTTCCTGCCTGCGATATATAAGCACTGATGATAACCTACCTACAAAACACAAAGACTACTTGAGGTTTAAGCTAATGCCCCAAGAAATAATGAATAGTGCTTATAAATAGCAATTCCTTAAGCTCATTTCCAGTCTATTCTTGTATGAAACTATTCCAGTCATAGTTTCTCTGTTCACCATAATAGACAGTGGTATTTACTGACCATTGTCCACCTGAGGTCCTGCATCTACTAAGCCCACTGGCTCAATCTGCCCTCTCATTCATCAGTCTGCATGCATGAGAACAGCAGGCACTTCAGAGAAGTTTTTATCTGACCACCGTCCCAGAGCTAAGGTGTACTGTATAAAGATCAGCAAAATACTTAGAGTAGCAGAGCTTGACATTTACATCTAGACAAGGAAAGCTACCATTATTTATTCAGTTGATAAAGAAACATTTCAAAATTACATTAAGTTAAGGTCATTAAAACAGATTTAATGTAAGGGACAACATGCTGGTGTTGGGAGGGAGGTTACACTGTTTACACAGTAGTAGGACTCAGTGTTCCTTTCTACTTTAAGTTATCTATTGAGTATAGCACACACTGTCCTCTGAAATCTCAAGCAACTCACAATCTTATTTTACTCTTTTCCTCTTCTCCCATCCCGTCCCTTCCCCTCCCTTCTCCCTCTCCATCTCTATATTCCTTATTTCTATCTGTTTGTCATTTGATTGTTACTGTTTAGCTAAGGTCTTCCTACACAAGTCAAGTGGACTTTATACTTGTGATCCTTTTTTCTCAACCTCTCAAATTCTAGGATTATGAGTATTCATTATCACACTCAACTTAATACAAATTTTAATCACTAGATACCTAGGGTTTAGCATTTTTTCCAATGATGCTTAAGGGAAGCAAAGGATTCAGGAAGAATTTTAGACTCAATAAAATGTAACATTAGAAGTCACTTAATTTAGGCCTAATTAACCATTATTCACTTTATTGTCTATTCTTTTCCAAGCCCTCTGCCAAGTTATGGAAGTTAAAAAAAAAGCAGGATATATAGCCTCTGGCCTTAGTTACCATGTGCTATTTGGTAAAGCAGGTTTTTGACTCCAGACATGAGGATTTCTCATCCTCAGTCTCATGAAAAAGGTATGAATAGATTCTTTTAGGGACAAGATGATCAACGCTAATTTGAAAATTAATGCTAATTTTATGAAATAGTTGTATCATTCCTTGAATCTAAGGAAGAAGATGGTAAGATTCCATGTATTCTATGTGATACTTATTTCAAAAGAAAATTACAGAAATTAGGTCAGACAAAACAATTCTTTAGTGACTTTATAATTGCTGTGGGATGGTCTTTTTGTATGTTGTGAATTTGCCTTGCTACTAGTGGTAAAAAAAAAAAAAAAAAAAAGCTGTTATGGCCTATGGGATGGCAGGATAGAACAAAGTGGGTAATGCAAACAGATATATATATAGAGAGAATGGCTCAATCTTGGAGATTTGTTCCAGCCACCCACGAAGCAAAATGAGAAAGCACTGGTAACCCACCAGCCATGTAACAGTACATAGAACAAGAAAAAATGGGTTAATTTAAGATGCAGGTGTTAGATAGTAATAGCTTGAGCCAAAGACCAAACAGTTTGCAGTTGATATGACCTTCTGCGTGTTTATTTGGGAAAAAGTAGCTGAGGGACATAGGAAAACTTCTGGCTACAGACTATAAAAACAATAAATGCCATGTTAGCCATTTATTATTATAGCAATGTTCTAAATTCTTACTACAGTATTATTTATATTTTATAGGGCCAGGGCTTATATTAGAATACTAAAGGAGTCTTTGAAGATCAGAGGCAGAAAGTGCCACAGAAGGTAAATGGGAACTTAAACAGCCTCTACAGCCTGAATTAAAGATCTATCTATCTGTCTATCTATCTATCCATCTATCCATCCATCTATCAATCAATCATCTATCTATTAAAATTGCATTCGTTTTTATTTGATATGTTTGAACCTTTTGCCTCTATGTTTGTATGTGCACAGTATGCTTGCAGTGCCCCCAGAGGCCAAAAGAGGGTGTTGGATCAACTGCAATAGGAGTTATAGTTAATAAACTACAATGTGG
Source organism: Sigmodon hispidus (assembly GCA_004025045.1). Classification (NCBI taxonomy): domain Eukaryota; kingdom Metazoa; phylum Chordata; class Mammalia; order Rodentia; family Cricetidae; genus Sigmodon; species Sigmodon hispidus. The sequence continues at coordinate 26,031 of PVIH01019311.1, read as the reverse complement.
GTTAGGGAAACCAAACTCAAGTCCTTTGCAAGAACAGCTAGCACTTTTTAACAGATGGGGCATCTCTCCAGCCTCAGGGTTTTATTTTCAATATAGTACTTTATGATGGACAGATATTAAACTCTTTATTTTGAATAGTGCTTTCTTGTAAATTTTCTTCAATATCTCTAATATCTAAAATAAAAACCAGCTGCCCCAAACCACTTCACTGTTCATGCCTTATGAAGTTAACTTGTCCTAAGCTCCATGGCAATATATCCTTGAGAGCAAACAAGAACTTGGCTTACATTATTCGTCAGCATCCAACAACTTTTATTATTTCATTTATTTGCTATTCATAGCAAGATGTAAACAACTTACTTTCCAGTGTGATCCTCACAGCCACAGTGGGTCAGTTTAAAATATTGGGAATCAATATGTTATAAAACATCAGCCAGCACTAAAAAGGCATACTGAGAGAAAATTCATTGAGTGTCAAATAAAAAAATAAACACCAACAGTTAAGAATGTAATAAGATAATAAATAAAAGCAGGGAATTAAAAAAAACTTAACCCCTAAAAGTGATTTGACAAGTAAGATATACCTGTATTAAACACAAAGTCACTTACAGTACAGGGAGAAATAAATTTTTCATGCAGGTAGACAGAACAATTCTTTTTTAAATTTTATAGACAGAATACATGATATTAGTGCCATTGATGGTGGGGTTGGGAACTCTGGAGGTAAGAAAGCATGGCTGTAACTGTGAAAACATTAGTTATTAGAAGTTCCACATTCTTCATTGATTTGTGTAGACACTTTAGACTAAGTGTTTGTAGACCAAGGATCTCTTTCATTCTAGAAATATAAGCTTAAGCTTATATTTCTTAGGTATAGGATCTTGGCTCTGTTATAGTTTTCTTTATACTCATGCCTTCTTCTCTGCTCCAAACTTGTACTGTCTGATCCCACTGCCTGTTGGACAGTTGGTCCATCTGCTTTGGTCTTTTATTGAATGGATGCTTTTATAGAAAGACTATGAAGGGGGATAGAAGAATAGGGCACTAGCTTCCTTTCAGTCTTAAATTTTACTGCTTAACAGTTAACAATAAAAATGAAATAAGAAATATTCTTCAACCGTGTTGTCTGAATAAAATAGGAAGACTATAATCTAGGGAGGAATTAAGGCCCTGACGTCGCTCAATTCACCTGGTTTAAAAACACACACACACACACACACACACACACACACATGGCCCCCCAAACCATCAATAGAATAGAGCTGAAGAAAACCATTTTATCTAATATTGTTGCTTTTATGTCAGCTGCCTCTGTCTCTGGGAGCCACAGTCCTTTCATGGGCATCTCCTAGCTAGCTGTTTCTCCTTTAAATATTAAGTGCCCTCTCCCTCTGCATCCACAAAGGTGGTTTCTTGTTTTTTTGTATTTTTTTACTATGAAATAAAAGAGTGTGCTAAAGGAATGAAGTCCAGATTGTAAAAGGTCAGAGCTTAGACTGTTCTAAAACAGGTTATTACTTAGTTGGGTATTTTCAGTTTTACCAGAGTCCTTATGATCATAAATAAATACTCATTGTGATAAATATTGATTGTGTGTGTATGTATGTATGTATGTTTAAACAATAGCATTGAGTTTAATCACTATGCAGATTTCTAGAATAAATGTAAATCTATACTCAAAGGTTTTGTGCCCTAGTTGGGAATACATACATTGTTATACACTTGCAGTATAGTGTTTAAAGATGAACAGCTATAGAAGAATGGGGAGAAGGCTCAGTGGATATGAGCACTGAATTCAAATATCAAGAACCCAGTAAAATCAGACACATAAATATGCTCATGTGGAATCTTAGGGTTCCTCCACTGAGGTGAGAGGTAAAGGTAGGAGAATTCCTGAGGTCACTGGCCAGCTATCTTACTACATGAAGCAGTGAACAAAAACCATGTTTCAACTCAAGCAACATGGAAGGCAAGAATTGAAAACTTAAGTCATCTTCTCTCCTCCCTATGTACACTATGGCATGACCATGCCATACATGTCATATATGCAAACATATACACAGACACACACAGACACTATTTTTTTTACAAAAGGAACATGATTATACCAAGACAATGATGGGCAGCATAGACAAGATGAAATAATAAACCTGAAACATGACAGAAAAATCTAAAATACTTTAGTGGAGAACATACTGCAGCTCTGACCTATATGAAAGTGGGCAGTAGTTTTGCAACCAAAGGAAAAAATAAGAAAGCTTCTGACAAGAGTATGAGACATTCAACTAGCGGTATCATAGACAAGGAGGCAGAAAGCACCAAAGGATGAAATTGATTGAAGTCATAGCCCAAACACAAGGGACTGCAGATATGACAATATACAGGTCATAGAGGAGATAATCTTAAAAATATGTCTAAATAGACAAGCTAGGCAAATGAAGAAAGTGGGAAAGAATACAGACAAAAAACTATTTAGGCAACATGAATGAGGGTCCTCAATGGCCTCAATTACTGTTTGGCTCTTATCTTATGGATTTCAAGAAAGAATTTGATTACTGTAGAGTCTAGCATGGATATTCTCTATTTTAATTGATAGAGTAGGTCGTATAATAATTTTGTTTTGTTTTATTTTGATACTCTTGATATCTTTTACACCCACAACCCAGTTGGCTGCAATCAGATGCATTCCTAACTGTGCATAAGTAGAATATGCTAAATAGGGAGTTTGTTGTAAGTGGTTTCCTGGCCCAGACTTTCCAGCTTAGCCCTGAGGTTTGACCAGCAGTCCAGAAGTCCCACAGAGACACACAGACGCTTGCTTACATTAATTTTATGCTGATTGACCTGGGGCCCAGACATATTGCTAGTTAGCTCTTGCTCTTAAACTAACCTTTTTTGTTTAGCCAGGTAACTCAGTAACTTTTCTCAGCAGCATTTCAACTTCTTTCCTCTGCATCTCTTGGCATCTCTGTGTTGTTTCTGCTCTGCCCTTCTTGCTACCAGAGTATTTTGTAGTCTGGTAGCACCGCCCACATTTCCTGTCTGCCTCTGGCAAAAGCTTTTTAATAAACCAGTAGGAAGGACAAATATTTACAACATAACCACTACAGGGGTTATTGTAAGAGTCTTCTTGAGGACAAAATTTTGTCTTATTGTACATGCACCTCAAACCAGTGCTGTTTGGACTAATCATGCCATTTCTTAACCAGATGCATTGGGAATATATTCTAATAGAAGCTAAGTTTGATGGTTCTTTTATGAGTGGAAAGATATGTTTTTTTTGTCCAAAAAGGAATGTTTGTATATCTTAATGCAGAAAGGAGCAAAAGCAGTTAGTATTATTGTTTGGAGAGATATGTGCACACATTACATGTAGGTAAAGAAAGTAGTCTTTCAATGATAACTGATCACTGTTAAAGTGATCCCCATAGCCAAATTCCAGTTTAATCCCACGAGACTGAGACTCTATGCATGCTTCTCTCAAAACTAGAACACAAAGTTAGTTGAAGGTTTCTATGCCACATAAATTTGTGATAAAATGAATTAGATATTTTTGCCTATCAATCTGCTGAGTTCCAGCCTATATCTATATCTGTAGACTAAGACTAGAGCCTTCAGAGTTGGGAAGCAAAGGGCATGAGTAGATATAAAGAAAAGGAATGTGTAGTTTGGGGAAGTTTCTCTGTAGGACACAATAGTAGAGTTATAGTATTATGTATTTGTGAAAACCTACAACATTTAGTACACCAAGAATAAACTTAATAGAAGCTGTGAACTCAGAAACAATAGCAACTTTATATACAGAAAGTCCTCAAGCTAAGTCTATAGCAGGTGGGAATCAGTTTGCATGTAATTTGTCCCCGTAAGATTCATACATCAGAGGTTTGATCCACAGTGTGCAATGGAAGTATGGTGAAACTCCTGAGAGACAGGCATTGTGTTAGATAATTAGGTCTACAGAGGCCTTGGGAAGGACTGATGCTGGTCCTGTGGAGTGAATGAGTTCTCACAAGACAGTGTTGTTATAAAGTGATACAACTCCACACATTTGTCCCCTGTCTGTGTGCTATCATTTTCTCTGGATTTCTTGATCATGCTGTAACTAGGTCAAAAAGCCTCCACTAGAGCTGACACAATGAGCTGATTATAAACTTAATAAACATCTTTTCTTCACCCATCTAGCTTCAGGTGTTTTGGCATAACCAGAAGTAATAAACTATTTAATGGGCAAATTTGTTTCCTAAGACAGTACATAGACAATGATGATGACCAACATAATTCAACAGTATTATAGTACAATATAGTATTAATGCTACTATAACAATTTAGAAACCATTTAAAATTCAATTATATGCTTGGTTTCTAGAATACAGAGTTGACAATTGTTTGAAGGTATCAAGAAAACATTTACTGAGGTCTCAGAATATGGTTCAGTGTTTGAATTGTTTGTTGAACACATGTGAAAATTAGGTCCTCAGAACCTATGTAGATTCTGGGAAGGCATCTGTCTTGCCTATAATTCCAGCCTTGGCATGTGAAAACAAGACCACCAGAAGAAGCTAGGTATTCAGGCTAATTATATAAGAGAGCCTTGGGTTCAATTAAAAGATCCAGATTCAATGACTGAAGTGGTTGAAAATAAAGAAATACTCTGATGTCAACACTGGGCCTCTACATTTTTATATATATGCACATGCAAGCGAACACATACTATACACACACAAACAGAAGAAAATACATAGATAGCTGGATAACACTTCAAGTATGATGGTAAAAATATTCTCTTAGGGTTCATAGATTCATTTGAGAATATTCTTGGTAGATTTATACCCACAACAGACCTCCTACCAGAAAGAATATGAGTCATAGATTTTTCAATATACAAGGATCAACAGTCAATGCTTTTTCAGCATTTTTGTGTCAATAAATATTTCCATGGTTTCATAAATGTTTTTTGTTTAATATATATACATTCACATTCCACAAATGTTTACATAAGATATTTTTCTTGAAATCAAAAGTATTAGGTAGTAAGATTTCTTTTAAAAGAATAAATGGGTTTGCAGAATTTTTATAGCTGTAAGCTTTATTCAACAGAAAATAAATGCTCAACAGAAAAATAAAATTACATTAATCAAGCTTAAGTTCTTATTGATTTATTTAAAAAATATAATTATGTGTAAGTTTCCCTGTGGTGTAATTGTAGCTTGAATCCTAATTGGTCTTAATAAAAACCCAGAGATAGATATTAGGATAAATGCTAAAAGATCAAAGAGACTAAGGAGTCAGTCACTAGAGAGATTTCTAACCCCTACAAAATCCTCAGGGTGAAGGGGATCCTGTCTCTGCCTGCCTTATAATCTACTTTCCACATAGCCATATCACTTTCTGTCTCAATTTACTAGTGTTGGGATTAAAGGCATGTGCCTCTCAAGTACTGGGATCAAAGGCAAGAGATCCCAGTTGCTGGAATTAAAGGCATGGGCCTCCACCATTTGTTGCTGTTTCTCTTTCAGAATGGATCCATCTCTGTAACCCAAGGTGGCCTTGAACTCATAATCTTCCTCTTCCTTCTCCCAAGTGTTGGAATTAAAGGTGTTTGCCACCACTGCCTGGCCTCTTGTTAACTAGTGGCTAGGCAAGCATTATTTGTTAGAGCACAAAAAAAAAAGTATTATCACATGGGATCTAGGGCTCATTTAAACACAAGGTTGGGTTGGAATGTGCTTATGAATTCATTACAGAAATGGAAACAAGACAAAAGAGTCTAATGTGTTCTATTCTTCAGTGTAATTCAAGCTTCTTCAATCACAAGCTACCTTGACAAAGCTGTCAACAGCTCAAAAGGTGTCAGTGAGTTTCACAGAATGATGCCAGGAACTAACTTCTAGATTATTTAAACAGGGATGCATAAGACATGGATTCCTGTTTCTTGACTGATTGAAACTTCATTATAATGGTTTTTTTTCACCTTAGTAAAATATTCCTGTGGTTTGTTTAGTAAATTAAAATTTTTCACTTAAATTCTCTCTCTCTCTCTCTCTCTCTCTCTCTCTCTCTCTCTCTCTCTCTCTAGTTCTGGAAACTTCACTGGAGAAATGCCTCAGTAGTTAGGAGCACTGGCTCTTCTTTCAGATAATAGTAATTCAGTTCTCAGTACCTACATGGCAGCTCATAACTTCATAACATCTTTTCAGGACTGCATATATAGAAATACTTGCAACCAAAATGCCATATATCCATTATAAATGAAGAGATGAAAAGTGGCAATGACAATGGGAAGGGGTAAATCTCATAGGTTGCTACAACGAACTATGAGAAATTAATAACTCCTGAGATATAAAGAGAATAAATCTTTCGCAGGGATGAGGCTGAACCGCAAAATTGGTTATTCAATACTGTCAGTCCTGAAATCATATACACATAAACAACACAAAATTGACTCAGCACTTTGTATTTATATGTTCAGACATAAGTGTGTGTAACAATATTAACAATGAAAGAAAAAGAGGTCATGAATTAGAGAGAGATGGACAAGTGCATGGGAAGGGACACAGGGAGAGCATATGGAAGCGAAGAAGAAAATGTACTTATGTTTTTTATTAACATTAACAAAAAATAAAAGAGAAGCCAAAAAGTGAGTCGAGAACTTAGAAAGTCCATTGTTCGCTATAAAAACAAGAGCACATGAGTTAGGATGCCTAGAATCCGTATAAATGGTGCATGACCATGGAAGTACAAGCACTTTCAACTATGAAGTTAGAAGAAATAACTAGGGTTTCAGGACCAGGTGCTGTCTGCAGAGCTTGTCCCAGTGCACTCAGTAGCAGGCAGAGATAAACTCTGACTGCCACGGTCCCCCCAGCTGCTGCTGAGGGAGTTTGCACGGCCGCCACCCAGCCTCCAATTGGTCAAACAGAGAAAGATTGAAGACTTGAAATTCAGTCCTCTGCACAGTGCTGAAGTAGTGATTGAGCAGACCTTTTCCTCAGAGGTGACAGGAGGCCCACAAGCCCGAGTGCCACAACTGACCAGGAGCCACCTAATCGTGAACCACTGAAGCCATGAGCAGAGGCCAGTACAAAAACTTACCTAATAATATAAAGGAAAACAAGGTAACTCCAGAAGAAAGTGGTGATCCTACAAATACAAGACCTGAACTGAGCAATGAAGCAATGAAGCAATGAAGAAGGAAGCAACACCAAAAATTGCTTTTTGATGATCGTCGAAGCTCTCAAAGAAGATATGAAAAATACCCTTAAAGAAATAGAAGAAAATACAAACAAAAAATTGCAAGAGATGAACAAATCTTTGAAAGAAACATGCCAGGAACTAAAAGCTGAAACATAAGCAATAAAACAGGCACAAATGAGGCAAAGATGGAAATAGAAAATCTGAAGAAAAAAGCTGGAACCACAGATACAACCATAACAAACAAAGTTCAAGAGATGGAAGATAGAATCTCTGAAGTGGTATTGCTGAGTTGTGTATACCCTAAAGAGGCATATTCACACTCCAAAGGTATTAGCTCAACTATGTTCATAGCAGCATTATTTGTAATAGCAAGAACTTGGAAACAACCTAGATGTCCCTCAACTGAAGAATGGATTAACAAACTGTGGTACATCTACACAATGGAATACTACTCAGCAGTAAGAAAAAATGATATCCTAAAATTCACAGGCAAATGGATGGATTTGGAGAATATTCTCCTGAGCGAGGTACCACAAACTCAGAAAGATAAGCAGAGGATGTACTCACTCATCACTGGTCTCTAAATAAACAAGAAAAAAAGCCAAGCATGTCCAAGCTGCTAACCTCAACCACTGAACAGCTTGGGATCAGAAACACCCTGGACTGACCCTTCGGATCCCACACCAACTATAGGAAAATCTGACTCACTCTTGAGGGAGGGGGGGACAAAACTGGATTTGCCAGGAGTGGGGACTAATCCAAGCATTATTGGGTCAGTGGGACCATAGGACTGTTTGCTCCCTGCCCAGGGAGGGGATGGGGACTTGTAGAGAAGAAAAAATGACCTGATGTGGAGGGAGGGGGAAGAGACCTTGAATAAGGATATACAGGGATGGAAAAAAAATTCAGAGGGAAAGCTGAACACAAAGTAAATATATGTGTAGCAAACTTATTTGCATTATTACCCTTGAAAAGTCATGCTTATGATTTTTATCTTTTTTATAGTTATTGTTAACTTATCAGCATTTTAAATTCATTTTACTGTTTTTCTTGATAAATACAAAATAAATAAAGAAGAAAAAAAAAGAATCTCTGAAGTGGAAGACTCAGTAGCTCAAATAGATATATCAGTCAAAGAAAATAGTAAAACTAAAAAAGCCATAGCTCAAAATCTTCAGGAAATCTGGGACACCATGAAAAGACCTAATCTGAGAATAATAGGAATAGAAGAAGGAGAAGAATACCAGCTCAAAGGCACAGATCATTTTTTCAATAAAATCATAGAAGAAAACTTCCCTAACCTGAAGAAGGAATTGCTTATAAAGACACAAGAAGCTTACAGAACACCAAATAGATATGACCCCCCAAAAAAGTCAGCATGCTACATTATAATCAAGCCACAAAACGTACAGAACAAGGAAAAAAAATTAAGAGCTGCAAAAGAAAAGGGCTAACTTACATATAAAGGCAGACCCTTCAGAATAGCGCCTGACTATTCAATGGAAATGATGAAAGCTAGAAGGGCTTGGTCAGAAGTTATACAGACGCTTAAACAGCATGGATGCCAAACTAGAATACTATACCCTGCCAAATTATCAATCACCACAGATGGAGTAAACAAGATATTTCAGGACAAAGTCAGACTGAAAGAATATCTATCTGTCAATCCAGCACTACAGAAAGTATTAGAGGGAAAACTCCAACCTAAGGACCCCAGATAAACCCATGAAATCACAAACAATCAATAATTCCACAGAAGAATACTCCAGAGAAAGGAAATACAAACAAGTTACCACCAAAAATGGCAGGAAATATCAATCAATGCTCACTAATTTCCCTTAATATCAATGGACTCAACTCTCTTATAAAATGTCATACACTATCAAGATGGATACAACAGCAGAAGCCATCCTTCTGTTGCCTACAAGATACACACCTCAACCATAAGGACAGAAAAAGGCTTAGAATAAAGGGTTGGGAAAAGATTTTCCAGTCAAATGGTCCTAAGAAACAAGCGGGGGTTGCCATCCTAATATCTAACAAAGTAGACTTTAAGCTAAAAGCAATTAAAAGGGACCAAGATGGTTACGACTTATTCATCACAGCAAAAATTGGTCAAGAGGAGATTTCAGTCTTGAATATTTTTGCCCCTATTATAAGGGCACCTGCTTATGTAAAAGGAAGACTGCTAAAGCTTGAATCCCACATCAATTCTTACACCCTAATAGTAGGAGACTTCAATACCCCACTTTCAACCCTGAATAGATCAACCAGACAGAGACTCAACAGAGAAATAAGGAGTCTAAAAGATGCTATGATGCAAATGGATTTAATAGATATCCACAGAAGCTTCTAGAACGAAAAGGAATATACATATTTCTCAGCTCCTCATGGAACTTTCTCCAAAATTGACCACATAATTGGTCATAAAGCAAATATCAACAGATACAAAAAAATGGAAATAATCCCTTGTAACATATCGGACCACCAGGGCCTAAAGTTAGAGTTCAACAACATCAAAACCCAAAGACAGCCTTCCAACTCTTGGAAACTAAACATCACTCAACTGAACCATCTCTGGGTCAAGGAAGAAGCTAAGAAAGAAATCTGACAGCCAGTATCAAACTTAATGGAGAAAAACTCAAAGCAATCCCACTAAAATCAGGAATTAGACAAGGATGTCCTCTCTCTCCTTATCTAATCAATATAGTTCTCGAAGTTTTAGCTAAAGCAATAAGGGAACGAAAAGAGATTAAGGGGATACAAATTGGAAAAGAAGAAGTGAAGCTATCTCTATTTGCAGATGATATGACTGTATATATAAGTGACCCACAAAATTCTTCCAAGGAACTGCTACAGCTGATAAACACCTTCAGCAATGTAGCAGGATACAAGATAAACTCAAAGAAATCAGTAGCACTTTTATACACTAGAGATAGAAGAGCTGAAAAAGAAATAAGGGAAACATTACCCTTCATAATAGCTGCAAATAGTTACCTTGAAGTAACTATAACCAAAGAAGTAACAGGCCTATTTGACAAAAATTTTAAATCACTGACGAAAGAAATTGAACAGGATATCAGAAAATGGAAAGCTCTCCCATATTCCTGGATTGGTAGGATCAACATAGTAAAAATGGCAATTCTACCAAAGGTAATCTACAGATTCAATGCACTGTCCATCAAAATCCCAACACAATATTTTTTGGACCTTGAAAGAACAATACTCAATTTCATTTGGAATAACAGGAAAGCCAGGATTGCCAAAACAATTTTACTCAACAAAAGAACCTCAGGAGGTATCACCATCCCTGACTTGAAGTTATACTCTAGAGCTACAGTAATAAAAACTGCCTGGTACTGGCATAAAAACAGACTTTTGGATCAATGGAATAGAATTGAGGATCCAGACATTGACCCATAAACCTATGAACACCTGATCTTTGACAAAGAGGCCCAAAACATTCAATGGAATAAAGACAGTATATTTAACAAATGGTATTGGCATAGCTGGATGGAGGAGTGTAGAAAAATGCAATTAGAACCAAGGCTATCACCCTGCACAAAACTCAAATCCAAATGGATCAAAGACCTCAACATAAACCCAGCCACTTTGAACTTGATAGAAAAGAAAGTGGGAAATACACTTCCATGAGTTGGCACAGGCGACCACTTCCTAAATATAACATCAGGGGCACAGACACTAAGAACAACAATCAATAAGTGGGATCTCCTGAAGCTAGGAAGCTTCTGTAAAGCCAAGGACACCTTCAATAGGACAAAATGACAGCCTACAGAATGGGAAAAGATTTTCACCAACCCTACAAGTGATAGAGGACTGATCTCTAAGATATATAAAGAGCTCAAGAATCTAGAGCTCAAAACCTTGAATAACCCAATCAAAAAAATGGGGTTCAGATCTAAAAAGGGAATTCTCAGCAGAGGAATTACAAATGGCTGAAAGGCACCTGAAAAAGTGCTCATCATCTTTAGCCATTAGAGAAATGCAAATCAAAACAACTTTGAGATACCACCTAACACCTTTTAGATTGGGTAAGATAAAAGGCACAGATGACAGCCTATGCTGGAGAGGATTCCATTGTTGGTGGGAGTGTAAGCTTGTTCAGCCACTCTGGAATGCAGTATGGTGGTTTCTCAGAAAACTGAGAATCAATCTCCCCAAGGACCCAGCAATACCACTTCTGGGTGTATTCCCTAAAGACGCACAGTCGCACTCCAATGGCATTAGCTTAACTATGTTTATAGCAGCGTTATTCGTAATAGCCAAGTACCTGGAAACAACCTAGATGCCCCTCAACTGAAGAATGGATTAACAAACTTTGGTACATCTGCACAATGGAATACTACTCAGCACTAAGAAAAAATGATATCCTAAAATTTGCAGCAAATGGATGGATTTGGAGAATATCCTCCTGAGCTAGGTACCACAAACTCAGACAGATAAGCAGGGATGTACTCACTCATTAGTGGTCTCTAAACAAACAAACAAGAAAAAAGCCAAGCATGCCCTAGCTGCAAACCACAACCACTGAACAGCTTGGGATCAGAAACACCCTAGACTGACCCTTCGGATCCCACTCCAACTATAGGAACACCTGACTCACTCTTGAGGAAGGGGGGACAAAACTGGATTTGCCAGGAGTGGAGACTGAACTAAGCATTATTGGGTCAGTGGGACCATGGGACTGTCTGCTGCCTGCCCAGGGCGGGGATGGGGAGTTGTAGAGAAGAAAAAATGATCTGATGTGGCGGGATGGGGAAGGGACCTTAAATAAAGATATACAGGGATGAAAAAAAACAAACTCAGAGGGAAAGCTGAACACAAAGTAAATATATGTGTAGCAATCTTATTTGCATTATTACCCTTGATAAGTCATGCTTATGATTTTTATCTTCTTTATAGTTATTGTTAACTTATCAGCATTTTAAATTCATTTTACTTTTTTTCCTGATAAATACAAAATAAATAAAGTAAAAAGAAGAAATCACTAAAGCCAGATGATTAAGACTGGTAGTTTAAGGTGAGTTATGAGAGACTCTACCTCAAAAGAATAAGGTGGTCAGACTTAGGCCAGCAGATCTCTATATTTAAGACAGTTTGGTCTACACAGTGAGTTCAAGATCATCCATATCTAAATAGCAAGAATTTGTCTCAAAATTAAACAATCAAAGCTTGGAAAAATCCCTGATATTAACTTTTGCCTTTCATATACATGTACACACCCTGCTTCAATAATGGGACAAAATCTTAAATCAGAAGTTGGAGAAATTGTTCTGTTGCTTAGTAGACATAGGGATTTTGGTTCCTCCCCAAGCTCCATGTTAAAAAATCAGCCAAGTGTGCTGGAATGCACTTTAATCCCAGTGCTCTGAAGGCTAAAATAGATGTTACGTTTTGGGGTGCTGGCCTGCCAGCTTTATTTAGTTGGTGTTCTTCAGGGCAGGGGGAAATTTTATATAAAAAATGGGCAGACAATGTTTGAAAGATGACAATCTAGGTTGTTTGGGACATACATGTGCATATGCACACACATGAGTGCATACACACATGTATGTACACACAAACCAAAGGAAATCAACAAATTTATTCCATGACCACTATAGTCCCAACTCAGGGCTAGTGATGCTTTATAGGACAAAGGCATTTTCTACAGTAACTTGAGTAAAGCAATCTAGTTCACTGGATATGAAAATGTAAAGTTTGTAGCTTCACCAATAAATGAAGGCTGAAGAGGATAGAGCTAAAATATCCAGAGAAAAGCACATCAATGACCAAAACAGAACTATTTTACAGTCTTTTTTGTGAGATTCTTGTTCAGGGCATAATTGAAATATTCTTTTTTTAAAAGATTTTATATATATTATTATTTTTGAAAATCAATATCAAACTTTATATAAAAAACAAAGCATTTAGAATAGATTAAAAGAAACCCATACAGTAATAAAAATTCACTTTTCTCTAAAATACATGAAACATAAAAAATAAAATCTAAACCTTCTCAAACCAGGTTAGGCTCAGCTACAGATAAAGAAAGCACAGTAGGTCATAGCTAATACCCACAGATGCACTATAGTTACCACAAATTTCTGCTAAGCAACCCTTCTACAGTTTGTGTGTGTGTGTGTCTTAAAATCACTTTAGTTACCCATCATCTTTCAATGAAAAAAGGATGTTTTTGCTTAAAGTCCACTAATGAGTGAGTACATCTCCTGCTTAAAGCAATATAAGGCCATCAATTTTATTTCTAAGCCATTAAAGGTGAGATTTTATGCCCCTGTACAAATCCAGAACTCATGAGGTAGCAGCAGAATTATAATCCGTAAATTTGAGGCCAGGCTGGCCTTCACAATAAGTTCCAAGTTAGTTAGGGCTTCATAGTATAGTGTTACAAACAAACAAACAAACAAAAAAATCAAAGTAGGTTTTATAAGACTTATGACTAAAAGATTATTAATTTAGAATTTAAAATTTTCTAAATTTTAAAATAAAAATAATGTTGGTCAACATTTAATTGTTGAGATTTCAACTTAGGAAAACCAGTTCTATCATAAACTTCCTTGCATTATTGCTTGTAATAATATTTACAAAAATGATATTTGTTTTGTGCTGATCTCTAAAGTATACTGTATTTTTATTTTTCACATGTCAAAACTGTGTTAAAAACATTGGCAATATTCCTTGACTGTTTATAAACAAGAGAAGCAATTAGTGAGTGGAACTTAATTTCCCCAAATTATACTACATTTCTATGTCAAAATTTCTTTATTATTATTATTTTTAAATGAAATTCATATTATGTGAATGGTTGTTTTGTTTGTACATATTTCTGTGTACTGCCTGAATGTTTGATGATCCTGGAGACCAAAAGAGAGTAACTGATCCCTTGGGACTAAGGTTACAGGCAGTTGTGAACTTCCATCTGGGTTCTAGAATTGACCTTGAGTCCTCTAGAAAACAACCAGTGTTGTAACTGCTGAGCTGAACCATATGTTTAAATTTCCACTGCATTATTTAATTTGTGATTTTTTTGTTCTAAATTTGTGGTTTGGGTTTAGGAATTTTAAAATTAAAAATTATGAAAACATCACCCACTCACTCTGCAGAAGCCAGAGGATGGTATTGATTCTGGAGTTGGTGTTAAAGGCAGTTATGTTTAACCTGACATATGTGTTGGGGAATGAACTTAGTCTTCTGCAAAGAAAACCCAAACTACTTTAGTGGTATTGGAGAATATTACTTTAAAGTTGGTTTATATTGCATTTGTTTCAATCTGTGGAGCTGTGTTATTTTGTCCATCTAAAACACCTGATTAGAGGGGATGGATCAGACTGTGTTTCTATGTGTGGCCTGGCACCTCAGAACCCATTCCCTTCAGAGGAACACCTAAACCAGTCTTTTTTTTTTTGTTAATTTGTGGTTATACTTTATTCAATAGGTTGTAAAGTACAATTAATTTCCACTCAAGTAAACGGAAAATGATAAATATTAGGAGCCCCTCATTCATGACTATCGCAATCTGATCTAACATCTGCATTTACTGAGAAATTGCCTCAGCTTGTTTTTAGTTGGCCTTTTTACTATTTGAACTTCTGCTTGGACAGTAAGAAACTGTCAGACACTCATTCGAATCTATTTAACACATAATCAGACATTTTATGATTTTATTACTTTGCCCTATTTCTTGCACATTCTTACATTTTTCTAAAAAGAACATATGTAAGTGCTGGGTTGTTTGTCAAGATATGGCACAAAATTACAGTGGTTTGCTTTAGAGAATGTACCACAGTGCCGAGAACTGTTAAGCTGGACAAAGGGGTATGACTTAGAGCCTGTCACTCACACATACTAATGCAGGGAATGTGGCATCAGCAGGATGGTACGATATGATATCCACAACATTGCTGACCCGAGAAGTTCAACTAGTAAGTTCCCCAATCAGAAGCAAATAAAGTTGGAGTTGAAATATAAGCAATTGTTCATTGCTTGTCTTCTCAAACACCAGAAAATGGGGAGAAACCTCTGGAGAGTTAAATTGGGCACATGTCCCGATAAATTCTTTATGTCTGTCCTCTACAGGGTTTGATCCTGATAAAGAAAACAAAGTACAATAAGCCAACAAATGAGTTATGAGAGTTGAGATCAGTGTCCCAGCTACTGAGAAAGTAAGACAGGGGATTGCATGAGCCCAGAAGTCCAAGGACAGCCTAGGCAACACCTACCTATGTACTACCTATATGCTATATGCTACCTAATGTACTTTGAAATGATGTAGTCATTTCAGTCATTTCAAATTGAAGAATAACCTGTATTTTTTCACAATGATTTAAGTATCAACCATGGAGTGATTGGCACAATGCACATGAGTACTTGTGTACTCATAGGCCAACTACCCACCAAGTACTGAGTACAAATAGCAGAAGAGATATTTGCACCAGGCATGTGACAGATTCACAACCTTGCCTCCCTTTTGCCACCAAGTAGTAAGTAATTCTGTAGCTCTAGATAGCTCAGGTGACCTTTGTATCAAAATTTCCTCATAACTAAGAGGGATTTTTTAAATATTTTTTACAGTTTTTTTAAAATTTATTATTATTATTATTATTATTATTATTATTATTAACAAAGAAGTCACGCTTTCTGTCCCTGTATATCATTATTCAAGGTTCCTTCCCCCTCCGGCCACATCAGATCATTGTTTCTTCTCCACAACTCCCCATCCCCTCCCTGGAGAGGCAGCATACAGTCCCATGGTCCCACTGACCCAATATTACTTAGTTCAGTCTCCACTCCTGGCAGATCCAGTTTTGTCTTCCCTCCCTCAAGAGTGAGTTGGTTCTTTGAGAAAGTTAACAAGATAGATAAGCCCTTAGCCAAACTAATCAAAAAAGAGAGAAAGAGTGTTCAAATCAACAAAATCAGAAATGAAAAGGGGGACATAACAACAGACCCCCAGGAAATCCAGAGAATCATCAGATCATAGTTTGAAAATCTGTATTCCACAAAAATGGAAAACCTAGAAGAAATGGACAGCTTTCTGGACAGGTACCACCAACCAAAATTAAATGAAGATCAGATTAATTACCTAAACAGGCCTATAACCCTTAAGGAAATTGAAGCTGTCATTAAAAACCTCCCCAAAAATAAAAGCCCTGGTCCAGATGGTTTCAGTGCCGAATCTACCAGACATTCATAGAAGAATTACTACCATTACTCTTCAAACTATATCACACAGTAGAAACTGAAGGAATATTGCCAAATTCCTTTTATGAGACCACAATTACCCTAATTCCCAAGCCACTCAAAGACACAACAAAGAAGGAGAATTACAGACTGATTTCCCTCATGAATATTGATGCGAAAATTCTCAACCAGTCTTGATATTAGGATGAGAAAATCAAACTTGCCCTTTCTGGGGAGGGGATGGAGGTATGGAGAGGAGAGAGGCTGAAGACTGACTGGGAGTGATTCAGAGGACGGAAGGGAGGGAAAACAAGGGGATACATGGATAAAAAATACTATTTTATAAATAAAAAAAGAAAAGTGCAAATCAAAACAAAACAAAATAAAGAGCTGAATGATCAATAGAGAGGCCGGAGAAATGGGGGGCTGGGAAGACAGGCAGAGAGAATATACAGAAGGAAAAGTCTGGGAGGAAAAAAAGAAGAGCAAGGAAGGAGGATGATTCCAGGGGCCAGCTACCCAGGTACACAGCAAGCGACAGAGTGAAAAACAGTGTATGATATACAGGAATAGAAAGAGGTAAAAGCTCAGTGGCAAAAAGTGGATGGGATATTTAAATTTAAGAAAATCTGGCAAGAAATAAGATAAACTAAGGCTGGGAATTTTTAATTAAGACTAAACCTTTGCATGTGGTTTATTTGAGAGCTGAGTAGCAGGCCTCCCAAGAGAGTAAAAGAGAATAAACAACCATCAACATAACGGCTGGTCAGTGTCTTTAGCACTCCTCTCTCATGGCTTACAACTTTATACTTAAGATATTATATGTAAGCTTCATCTACACTTATAATGCAATATTGCTTAAGACAGCAACTTTTCCATCTACACACATTTGTTAGAACTTTAATTTAATGTAAATGCTGATTTCTACAATTTTCTGCCAGAAATCTAAACTTTACTGTAAGAAGAACTAAATAAAATCTCATTTCTAACCTAAATGGAATCTGATAATACCACTATGTATGTTTTTCTTCTGATATACCTAGTAAGTTACTCAACTACTTAAACATTTCATAATCTCTCAAACATTCAACGGCAGTCTCTGATTATTTTCCTCTACAGTTATTCACAAATTCAGAGTATAAAACTTTGTTGACCATGATTCCTCAAATTGACTTTAGCAGAATTCACAAGCACTGATACGCAAAGAATAGGATCACTGTTGACATTGTGATTACAAAATTTCCTGACATACTGTTGTTTCTATTTACAACATAAGGTTCATTGAATAAATGTTCTGAATGTTTATAGTAATATTTGTATCTTGCTTATAACAAATTGCTAACCAGTACATTTATGGGGTAACATATGGGTCTCAGATCTTTAGTTGGCAATGATTAAACAAATCCTACATTTTTACACACAAATAAATGCTTGAGAAAGAAACTACCCATTTTATGTAATCATCTGTCCATTTGGATGAAGATCATTAAAAACTTGCTAGTTCTAGTGGTCATAAACCTATGCTATGATAATTTCTGTTTAGTTGTAAAGTTTGATTCATCTACCTCTTCATATGCTGAAGTCCATGTGTATAAACTTCCCATTTGTAAAGAGGTCAGGGAAGGCCCACTGAATTACATACAAAACCATCACTTTTATTAATTTAGATTTATTTTATGGGTTTAAGATTGATGAATTAAAATGGTACTTTGAGAGAAATGTATAAACTGAATATTAGTTTGGACTGTATCAAATACAATGTCTCTACATATTGATTTTTCATAACCTCCAGTTCGTAATAATCTAAAATGAAAGCTAAGAGTAGTAAAATAATATTTCTGTAGCTTTCTTGTTAAAGTAGGAAGATAATTTAGTTTATATATAATTATGTTTATTCATATGGAAGAGGAGGAATATTTTATGTAAATGTGTGTAAAATCACCACACATCTTATATTCTCTTAGAAGTGATGATAACAAGAATTCTCAAGTTTATCTGCTTAATATTGCTTGCACTTGAGCTAGCAATCATTGCCAAGGAGGCCTGTGTTGCTCACTGAGCATACTTAGGTGTATTCCTGAATTCCACATAGAGAAACTCTGGATCTTCCCTAGTTATGTCAATCAAAACATGGCAAAATTTTGTTTTCCTTTCAGGACAAAATTAATTCTAATTAATTAATGACCTGGTAATAAATACTGATAAACTAATAATTATTTATCATCTAAAAAAAAGGAAGAAGCCAAATAAAGTAACACATTAAAGTTACCTTACTGATGATTGATGCTGAGTTACACTTCTGGGCCTTAAGTTTAATAAAGAAAGAAAACTCCCGGGTCTCAGTTGCTTATTCTGTTTTGTAGAGTAGGAGAAACTTGTGAAGGAAGTAACTCTTTGAAGGCATGCCTTTCATTACCTCAACTATGTTCATAGCAGCATTACTCGGAATAGCACGAACCTGAAAACAGTTTAGATGCCCCTCAACTGAAGAACAGATTAACAAACTGTGGTACATCTACACAATGGAGTACCACTCAGCAGTAAGAAAAAAATTATATCCTAAAATTTGCAGGCAAATGAATGGATTTGGAGAATATCCTCTTGAGCGAAGTATCATAAACTCAGAAAGATAAGCTGGGGATGTACTCACTCACTAGTGGATTCTAAACAAAAAAAGCATAAAACAAAGCACTTCCAAGCTGTAAAACACAAACACTGAACAGCTTGGGATCTGAAGCACGTTGGACTAGCACGTTGGATCCCACACCCTCTAGAGGAACACCTGACCCAGTCTTGATGTTGGGATGAGGAAAGTGGGTCTTCTGCTGAACTAAGCCATATTGGGACCTTGGGACCTTCTTCTCTTGCTTGGGAGGAGATAAAGAGATATGGAGAAGAGAAAGTGACTGGAAGGGGTGGAAGGGGTGGAAGGGGGAAGGGAGCTTGAACAAGGATAAACATGGACAAAAAATACGACTTTATGACATTCCAATATGGTAAACTTGGAGAAATGTATGGCAACCCCAACTTTAAATTTCTAGACCAAACCCAAATCCTATAAAACTTTAGTTCCCAACTTAAAAGGCCAGGTGACCTCATACTTATATTTCCATACTGACCTTTCTGCTTGGCTTGAGGCATTCATTCATGTACAGAAGAACATGTTAACAATTCCCTGTGCAATTGAAAAAAAATTCTGTTCTGTAACAATCATCATCAGTAAATTAAACAAGACATAAATTATTGTCATTAATTTGTCCAACTGAAATTGGGGAAAAATCTGCAAAATTTCTTGTAAGTATATGATGCTCATTGTAAGGCAGTCTCCCCAGAGGTTATTAATAATTAATGTGTTATTTTCTAAGTAGCTGTGCTGAATCAACAATGCCCTAAATACTTCAGGTTATCTTTATAAAGTCGCTGAAGTCTTCTGATATCTGAATAATCCATTGATGAAGTTTATTTCAGGACTCGAAACTATTTTTATGTCAACTGCTAAGGTAAAACAGACATAATTTTAGGAGAAAATACGTTACGATTCTAGGCAAGGTGTTTAATCTTACATGCACGAGGAAACAGTGCTAAGGATCACAAGTGGGTATTGAGATCAAGAGGCCATGACAGGTTGAATGAGCTTGTGATATGCCTCTATGGGTAGCTGATAAGCTTCTAAATTCCTACTTTATTTAAAATAATTTCCATTGACAGTGTCTTTGGCTTTACAGAAGCTTCTTAGCTTCAGGAGATCCCACTTATTGATTGTTGTTCTTAGTGTCTGTGCCACTGGTGTTATATTTAGGAAGTGGTCGCCTGTGCCAATTCGTAGACGTGCATTTCCCACTTTCTTTTCTATCAAGTTCAAAGTAGCTGGGTTTATGTTGAGGTCTTTGATCCACTTTGATTTGAGTGATGTGGTGGGAGGGGGAAGGGACCTTGAATAAGGATATACAAGGATAGAAAGTGTGACTTCTTTGTTCATAATAATAGTAAAAAAAAGAAAAAAGATTTATTAAACTTATTATTGTGAATGTATGAAAAAACATAATTTCCAGCTATATTTTGTGTTTTAGTGAATTCTGCCCTGTTTGTCTGCACTATCAGCAACGTTAATTTGGATTGGCCTTAAAAAGTAATATACAATGTAAAAAAGGCATGTGCTTATTTGGTTTCCTGTGAAGAAAACCTGTGAGCAGGATTCATTTCTCATTGTTTCCAACAAACTGCTAAATACATTTAAGGGAAATATGATCTACTTTACATTGATGAATGAAAAACAGAGTGTCAATTAACTTTAAAATTATGTCCCTTTTTTGGCAGCTAACTCAAGGTTCAATTCATTCCTTAAGAAGGCTGTGGAATGGCCCTGAATGGATGAACTTATATAATTCGAGATTTGTCACATTGAGTAGGTGGAGTTATTCTTGTTTTTAAACAATTAATCAGTTTTATGTAGAAATTTACAGAGCGAACTTTGTTCCTTGTTATATCTTATTAAAACCCAGAATTTCTATCCAAAATATTCTAATTCAAGAAGAGCCAATCAATAAAAACTTACAAAATCTATGGTGTTTTAAACATTGGTCTACTAAGAAATGTTCTTTATTAAAAGAGAAAAAAATATTATTATTTAAGGTTTGAAAAATCCCATAGTAAAAGTAGTTGCTTAGGCCAAAATTTAGTATATTTCATTCAGTGTGCCATGTTGGCTAAAATGTCACTCAGAATTTACAGTCACCAGTTTGGTCTGGAGTAAGTATTAGGATATTAAAAAGCTCATCATTTTTGTAATATAATGAGATACAATTCCATATTTTAAAACTAAATACAAATAATCTTCCAACCACTCCTATATTGATTATTATACATCAAGCATCTGAGAAGAGATGAGTTTATAGAAATATGAACATGCAGTGATCTAGGATATGAACACATAGCAACACAATGGGGGTAAAAAAGGTAAAACAATTTTTTTCTAATGTTTAAGAAAGTTGTCCTGAATTGGGGCAAATTCATTGAATAGTTAACTATAAGCCAACTATTGATTACTCTTATGATTAAAATAATATTTATTAATATACTCAAGTGATTGAAAAAATAGATGCATGCCACTCCATTTTTTTCCTGTTTTCTGAGTGTTGAGCCAAGAGGTCTAGAGATATTATGGCAATTCTGTGCATATTTCCCTACCTTTGATTTATTATATTTAGTTATATTTATAAGAGCTAGACTTAGTCCAGTTAAACCTGATTGCAAGCTTTGGATCTCATTATGTCTTACATTAACATAGTTTCTTTTTGTTTTGTTTTGAAATTTTTATGACACTAATTGTTCTTAAAGTACACTGTTACGTGAGGTTTCTGACCCTGTTCAGGCCAGCGGTTCAGTCCTGCCTGTGGCTGCTTTTCTACCCCAAAATGACTGAGATGCATATGTTAATTTCATCCTGTTTGACCTGTCTCAGGCATATTGTTAGCTAGCTCTTTGATCTTAATTCAATTTATTTCCATTAGTCTACCTGGACATGTGACCTAGCCTGTGGCTCACCTGAGTTCTTTACATGGTTCTTCTTTGTCTGCTGGATCAAGCCTGTCTGGTTCCAACTCCTCCTACTTGAAGTTCAATTTCCTAGCCTACCTACAGTGCCCTGCTTGGCTTCAGTTTTACATCATTCCTCTCCTTCAGTATCTCTCCTACTATTCCTAATTTATTTCTTTTTTGTTTCTATTTAGGAAAGGGCAGGTCTCCCATGAGTATCAACAAAACATGGAATATCAAGTTTCAGTAATACTAAGCATTTCCCTATGTATTACTGCCAGACAAACAACCCAGTATGAGCAACAGGGTCCCAAAATCAGTAAGTAGTTGTACAAAGCCCAGTTCCCATTGTGAGGAGTCCTACAAGAAGACCAAGCTGTAGTTGGAACTTTCTGATTCATCCTTGGCCCAAGGTTCATATCCAGATTATCTTAGAATCACACAGAAGCTTATATTCATTATAAGCTCTTTGGCCTATGGCTCAGGAATATTACTTACTAACTCTTACTCTTAAATTAACTCATGATTCTGATCTTGTTTAGCCATGTGGCGTGGTGTATTTTCTCTGAGCAATATTCTGGTCTTCTTTCCTCTGCATCTGTTGACATCTCTCTCTGCTGTTTGACTTTTCAGAATTCTTTAGTCCAGTTGCCCTCCCTATACTTCCTGTCTAGATACATGACCAATCAGCATTTTATTAAACCAATATTTACAATGACAAATATTTATAGTGTAACAAAAGCATAATCCCACAGCATTTTCCCATCTTTTTTTTAAAAACAAGAACACCAAATCTAATTTCTTTTGTATAGCCTTTTTCCTCACCATTATCTATAATAACTTGTAACCAACACTGTAAACAAAGACAAACATCTATAGTTCATTTTGGGGGGATATGGACATAGTTCTCTACACTGATTGGGGGCCCTGGTAATATAATGGGGATCCTGAAATAATTCAAGATTATGGTCAAGTTCTGACTTGAGTATTCTGTGAATCTGGGTCATCTTAACCAGTCTCCTTGAAGATGTTCTCAATGCAGAGCTCAGAACAAACTGCAACAAAGGTTCTCTGAAACATTGGATCATCTGGGCCATTTGTTCCTATTGGAGGTATTTAGGGATCTTCCTTGATCAAACCTTATTTTCTTTAACCCAGAATAAATATACAGCCTCTCGTTTTCTGTGGAAATAAAAAACAAAACTTCTTCTCTATAGTAACATATCTTTGACTTCAATTTTGAAGTTCAAGTATTTCTAAAATATATAGAATGAAGGACTCTTGCATCTTATAAAATCAAATGTTTCTTAGCAGCTCTTATTCCTTCCTCAGCAGTCAATTTAACAATTCAAATACAACATAACATACAGTATTCATACTTTCTGTGTATTTCCCATCTTTATATAGCTTATTATTACTTTTACTCTATGTCATTTTAATGACTTTCTCTACTCTCTTTTCTCTCCCAAGTCTACGTATATTTTTAATACACTGTAAACCATTTTGAGGTTGTCGTTGGTGGTTTTTGGTGTTTCTGTTTTAGTTTTTTGTCTGAATCTGTTTTTACTGTAAATCTCTTATCTTTTTCTGACTCTGACCACTCCTTTTATCTGCTAAGGTGTGGCTAGGATTAAATGTTTGTCTCTAGTTTATCACACCAGGATGATTTAGTCTCATAGTTCACTTGACAGACACAATTTAGAAGCTGTTTTTGGCTCTATTTCTGTGATCTAGAACTCTTTTAAAGCTTTTTCAAGCTTTGTGGGGGTGTACATGCACCACATTAGAATGTCATTTGTAGTCAGAAGTTTCTAGCTCCATAAAGGTTTGGAGCTGTAGCCCAATTGCTCCTTAGCCCCAAATAATCAAGCAGAGGCTTATCTTAGTTATAAACTTTTTGGCCTATGGTTCAGATTCGTTATCAGCTAGACCTTACAAAATAAATAAATTATTAATTTATATCTTGCCATATGGCAAATGTATTTTTTTTATATCTTGCTTCCTTGAATGGTACCTTACAGTGTCTATCTCTGACTCCATCCTCATTCCCCTTTATCTATGCTTGGATTTCCCACCTACCTATAAGCTGCTTTGCCATATGCCTAAACAGGTTATTTATAGTGATTCACAACATACAGAAAAACACCCCACATCACCAAGCTATACCACTGTAACATATATGTAGACTGCTTAGGTTAGTTCCATGCAGAAACCATGATTGTCAATTCAGTCTCTGTGAGCCCCGATGTGTCCAAGTTAGTTGATTATGTAAGTATTCTTGTGGTGTCCATGACCTGTATGACTCCTACAATTCTTTCTTCTCCTCTTCTGCAAGATCCCTAAATTTTGCCTAATCTTTGGTTTTGGGTCTGCATCTGTTTCCATCAGTTCTGAGTGAAGCCTCTTTGATGACAAATAGGATAGACACTATTATGGTCACAGGAGATGGCCCGTTCAGACTGTGTATCCACTATTACAAGGTCTTAGCTAAGGTCATTCTTATAGATTCTTGAGAAATTCTCTCCTGCAAGGTTTTTACTTAACCCCAAAATATCACTGTTGCAGTCTGTAGTCTCTTTCAGCACATTTGCCACCCCAATGTAATCCAACCTGATTGCACCTGTTCCTATTTCCACCCTTCATTATTCAACTCTCAACATCTCTTTTATTTCCCATATCCAGGGAGTTACAGGTGCCCTCCCAACATGAACCTTCCTTGTTAACTAGCCTTTCTTTATCTATGAATTGTAACATAGTTACCTGTTGCAAGAATCCTAATTGATCTTCATAAATTTGGGGCCAGATTTTGGGGAAAAGATCAGAGGGACAGAGAAATAAGCCACTAGAGAAACTTCTCATCACCACTGAATCCTCATGCTGAAAGGGATAGATTCTGCCTTTACAAATTCTCAGACTGAATAGTAGAAACAAGAGGTCAAACTCTATCTCCCCCTGCCTTATATTCTGTTCCCTACCCAGCCATATCAATTCCTGTTTTAAACTTCGTACTTCTGGGATTAAAGGCATGTGTGCTTCCCAAGTGCTGGGACTAAAAATATATTTGACTACTGCTTGGCTCTATTCTCTTTTTTACTGGATTAATCTCACTCAGTTCATGCTGGCTTTGAACTCACAGAGTATTACCAACCAAAAAACTATCTTTTGATGTCTCTGAACCCTATACACTTCATACTTCTTTAGTTACTTTTTTGTTTTTGTTTTGTTTTTGTTCCTGAATATGTAACTAGGAAAACTATAACTATAACTATTTATTCTTCAACTTTATCAGAGACCTCAAAAGAAACACTATTAACTGAGTAAGCAAACAGTAAAAGCAAAAAACTTCTAGAAAATATAAGATATGCAAGAAACATTGGGCTGTCTGAACAGTCACTTACAGTTTCTCTGCAATGTTGACACATCCATCTTTACTGTACAGTCCTAACATATCTGACAGACTTTTCTGTGAAGCAGGATTATCTGAAGAACTGTCCTACCTTGTCTTAGCAAGTTCTTCAGTCATTTATTCTGTGTCTTGTTTGTCCATTTGGACAGCATACTGCCAGCAGTTAAGGCAACTTTTTTTTTTTTTTTTTTTTTTTTTTTTTTTTTTTTTTTTTTTTTTTTTTTTTTTTTTTTTTTTTTTTTTTTTTTTTTTTTTTTTTTTTTTTTTTTTTTTTTTTTTTTTTTTTTTTTTTTTTTTTTTTTTTTTTTTTTTTTTTTTTTTTTTTTTTTTTTTTTTTTTTTTTTTTTTTTGCCTAATGGCTAACTTTTGCAATAAAGAAAGTAAAGTACATATCGAGTTTCTTCAATGTCCATCATTTTCTCTAAAGTAGATTGGTTCTACTGCCAGGAGAAGACATGTCTCATTGTCATAAAAAAAAATAAACTTAAGTTGTTAAATTCTTACATACCATATTTTGTACATACTCTTAGGTTTTTGAAGACAACCCATTTATCTGAAATATATGTTTTACTTTGAAAACATATGAATACATGTTAGATTTTAATAATTAACTAACTTTCAGGGTTTTTCTAATATTCTTATTAATTGGTGCTAACTTTCAAGGACTAGCAATTTGTATCTCATTGTTAAATGAG
>PVIH01019310.1:0-35774 GCA_004025045.1 Sigmodon hispidus | reverse complement strand
AAGAAAGAAAGAGAGGAAAAACCCTCAAGAACCTCAACCATCCCTGAAACAGGACAGCATAGTAACCTATCTACCATATTCTTTCTCTTTAGGAACAGAAAATAAAGGCAAGCATAATATCCTTGGCCCTGATTGGAATTGTATGCCCCAGATGACCACCTTCATTGGTGAAGGGGAACAAGAATCCCAAATCACATATATAGATTCTAAGCAGAAGACAGTTGAGATGACAGACAACAACTTATGTCCCAAAGAGCACCGGCATTTATATATCGACAACACATACAGTTCAGATGAACTTAGCCAACCTCTGACTCAACCAGGTGATACCCCTTGTGAGGCTGACTATAGAAGCCTTGCTCAGCGGTCCCTGTTGACCCTCTCAGGACCAGACACTCTGAAGAAAGCACAGGAATCCCCAAGAGGAGCTAAAGTGTCCTTTATTTTTGGAGATCTTGCCTTGGATGATGGCATGAGTCCTCCAACTCTAGGCTATGAAAGACTGTTAGATGAGAATCCAGAAATGCTGGAGAAGCAGAGAAATCTCTACATCAGCAGTGCCAATGAAATGAAAAACCTAGACCTCACTCCAGACACAGACAGCATCCAATTTGTGGCAAATTCTGTATATGCAAACATAGGTGATGTGAAGAACTTTGAGGCCCCTGAGGGTATAGAGGAGCCCCTTCTACATGACATCTGTTATGCAGAAAACACTGATGATGCAGAAGATGAAGATGAGGTGAGCTGCGAGGAGGACCTTGTGGTGGGTGAGATGAATCAACCAGCCATCCTTGACCTGTCAGGGTCAAGTGATGATATAATTGACCTCACGTCCCTGCCTCCTCCAGAAGGCGATGACAATGAGGATGACTTCCTCTTGCGTTCTCTGAACATGGCCATCGCTGCTCCCCCACCTGGCTTTCGAGACAGTTCTGATGAAGAAGACACTCAGAGCCAGGCAACATCTTTCCATGAGGACAAGGAACAGGGCGGCAGCCTGCAGAATGAGGAGATCCCTGTGTCCCTCATTGATGCTGTGCCCACAAGTGCGGAGGGCAAGTGTGAGAAAGGAATGGACCCAACTGTTGTTTCCACACTGGAAGCTCTAGAAGCTCTTTCAGAAGAACAACAGAAGAGTGACAATTCAGGTTCTTTCACCATTGTTACATTTATTCACTGATAATCATTTTCATCTCATCCTTTTGAGCCATTTGCCCTTCGAGTCCTGTTATGTACTGTCTTCCATTTCATACATGTCCCATTTCATAAATATGTAATCTACCATCATGGGGGGGTGGTTTGTGTTAGGTGATTTTCTTTGTTGATAGTTTAAAAAATAAATTACGGCACCCCTTCCCCCACTGTGGAACAACTGTGCAATAAAATCGGAGTCCTTAATGAAAGGGGAAAATCTTGTTTTTTTAAATTTTGTTATTTTTGTCATTGTTGCTTGTTCTCATTTTTGTAATAATAATGAGTCACATTTTTTTGCATGTCTCTGAGTGCCTCTGCTGCAGCCATTAACTGCTTCTTGTTTTTTATGGCATACAGGTGTAGCCATCTTGCGGGCTTATAGTCCTGAGTCTTCATCAGACTCAGGCAATGAGACTAACTCTTCTGAAATGACAGAGGGTTCTGAGCTAGCTGCGGCACAGAAGCAGTCGGAAAGCCTCTCCCGTATGTTTTTGGCCACTCATGAAGGCTATCACCCTCTGGCAGAAGAGCAGACAGAGTTCCCAACCTCCAAAGCCCCTTCAGGGGGCTTGCCTCCAAAGTCCTCCCATGGCCTGGCTACTCGCCCAGCGCCTGACCTCCCACCCAAAGTTGTGCCTTCTAAGCAGATCCTTCACTCAGACCACATGGAAATGGAGCCAGAAACCATGGAGACCAAGTCAGTTACTGACTATTTTAGCAAACTGCATATGGGGTCAGTGGCATATTCCTGTACCAGCAAAAGGAAAAGCAAACTTGTTGAGGGAGACGGGAAAGTCCCCCTGAGTGGAAATGCACCAGGAAAAAAACAGCAAGGAACCAAAATAGCAGAGATGGAAGAGGACACCAAAGGCAAAGTTGGCACTGTGTCTTCAAGAGACAGTCCACACCTCAGCACTTTTAACTTGGAAAGAACTGCTTTTCGGAAGGACAGCCAAAGATGGTATGTGGCCTCTGATGGTGGGGTGATAGAGAAAAGTGGTGTGGAAGCACCAGCCATGAAATCCTTTCCCAGAGGTCCAGGTCTGGGGAACAGGGAGGCTGAAGGAAAGGAAGATGGCATTGTGGAAGGAGAAGCTGATGATGGTTCAGGACTTGACCAAGGGGACCACTTTCTAACAGATATGGCCTGTGTGGCCTCAGCCAAAGACTTAGAAAACCCTGAAGATGCTGACTCGCCCACTTGTGACCATGCCACTAAGCTTCCTGAGGCTGAAGACAATGTGGCCCGCCTTTGTGACTACCACTTGGCCAAGCGGATGTCATCCCTGCAGAGTGAGGGCCATTTTTCTCTACAGAGCTCTCAAGGTTCTTCAGTGGACACAGGCTGTGGCCCAGGCAGCAGTAGCAGTACATGTGCCACTCCTGTGGAATCACCCCTCTGCACTTCCATGGGGAAGCACCTGATTCCAGATGCTTCTGGGAAAAGTGGGAGTTATATTTCACCAGAGGAGAGAGTCACTGGCCATCCCAACCATGGAGCTACCTTCAAGGAATTGCACCCACAGACAGAAGGGATGTGTCCGCGCATGACAGTGCCTGCTCTGCACACAGCCATTAATGCTGACCCCCTGTTTGGCACTTTGAGAGATGGATGCCATCGATTGCCCAAGATTAAGGAAACCACAGGTACAGCAATGATGGATTTAGTGTTTCATTTTATGTGCCAGGAGCATATGTACCTTATTTACTACAAACCTAAAAAATATTGAGCAAAGGGTAGAAAAAAAGGCCACAGAGCTGTTAAGAAGCAATCATTGACCCATTGGCAATAAATAGTGGTTTCTGGGTCTGGAACAATGTGGGAAATAGGATTTTCTCATTATAATCTTGCTTTGCTCTTAGTTTAGGATTTGATGGAGTCATAAATTTTGTTCTAAATTCTGAGTGCAGAGGTCCCCATATGACTCCTGACTATAAGACAGTATTGCTTAAGGTCACATAGCACTTTTATTTCCTTCTCGCTGAGATCACCCCTTTCTGTTTTTGCTGCTGTGTTGTTTGGGGGAAGATGTAGAGCAGACAGTGAGGGAAAATGGAGGTTTGTCAAGATTCTATGTGTCTCAGCAGAGTCACAGATTCTTTCCTCACCTTTAGGGGACACCTTTACTAAAGTAACAGTCTCATGTCTCCTATGGCCATCAGTGTTGGGAAGATTTCAAAGGAGTATGATGAGCCCCTCAAATCAAATCTACATTGGTTAGAAATAATACTTTCTATGCCTACCCTAACCCACCACACAGCAAGCTCAACATCTTCCTGACCTACATGACTGGTCATCAGGTGACCAAAGAAGATGTCTTAATGCTTCCTGTTATGACAATAGTGTTTTATCCATAGTGGCCACTAAAGGTTACTGATATCTAATACAGGTTAATTTCTAGTATTACCTTTTAAAAATATCTTTAAGAATCTTCAAAGGATTTTCTAGTTGTCCCTAAAACTCACTATTAATTTTGTCTGCTTTGGGAAAGTCATCTCTGAATGTTACCCAACTCATTGTCTGGCTGCATGTTCACCTGTAAATAAATTGCAAACAATCCCACTTAAGCTTTCATGGCTTGCAAAGTGCTTCAGCCACTGTTAACTCTTGTACTTCTTCACATGACAGATTTTTTTCTGAGAAAGTTGAGCAACTTATCTAGTGTCTTGACCTCAAGCCATATACCAAACAAACTTCACAACTCACATTACCCTTTTAAAACAAGTAGCAGAATTAGTTAGCAAGAATTCAATTGCAACACTAAAATATGGTAACCCATGCCACGATTAACTCAACTCCTTTAAAATGGAACCTAATATCTCAATCTGTTGGGATAATATATGCAGTGGGATGCTTATTCGCTAAGTACATGTCTAACCTTTCATAGGTAAATATCAGGAGCAAGGGAGTTCATCAAATGCAATTGTCTCCATAAAAATGTTTCAGATTTCTAGACAAATCAACTGGTCAGTAGTTACAGATGTAATAAACTCCAGGAATTCTTGCCATCCATTGACATAGGCAGCTGTTATGAGCTATTAGGGTGGGGAGGGGGGATCTTTGGGAAGCAGGGTATCCCTGACACATGGCAATTCTTTTTAAATGGATCCTTAGGAAATGACAGGTATGGCATAGAACAGTAGTAAAAAATTTTCACTGAGGAGATGCTTAATGAATCTCTCTGTTTTTCTACTACCCCTAGTGTAGCTTTGACAGAGCCTGGGAAGGAGAGACAAGGAGGCATGTCTTCAGTTTGGTCTCAACATCCTGAAGCTGATCCCATCCTGCTACCATCAAATATCCACTTGGAATCAAAGGTGCCAAGCCCAAATCAAGACCCTAATGATTTCTCCCAAGCAAACCAGGCATTCGGAGAGGCTGTAAGCTGGTGGCCAGCAGATCTGAGAGGGGGGATCCTCAGGACACCCCCCAGCCAGAGGGCTCTCAGACAAAGCAGTGGTGTCCTCTCAGGACCCATAGGTTTGGAGAACTTCCAAGAGAGAACCAAGGGTGCAGTCAGCTTGAAGTATCCAGGTATCACAGAAGCACAGGAGGCCAGCTCAGAAAGACGAGCAGAACTCCCCCTGGGGAAGAAGCTCACCAAAAGTTTTTCCCAAAGCTCAATGCACTTTATCTCCGAGGGAAAGTTTCACAAAAGGTCCCCAGTTTCTCATAAAAACTCAAAGGTGTATAGGACCCTACCCTTGCGGAAGCTGGAGAGCAGCAACTGGAGATGCCGAGGACCCTTCAGCTACTGTTTTCTGAACCAAGGGCAGGATGAAGATGGAGAAGAGGATGAAGAGGAGGGAGAGGCCACCCTTCAGGTCTCTTGCCTCTATAGACCACAGACGACTCAAGCCATGCAGGAACCAATCAAGTCATCCCTGGTTGTTGGATTGCAGAAACAAGGAGGAGAACTGTCCAGAGGGCCAGTGCTGAAGGTCTGGACAGAAGACCCCAGTAGCCCTGATGATTTGGACTTCAGTAGTCTGGCTTTTGATGCCCGGATTGCAAGAATAAATTCCCTAAAGGCGAGCACATATGGAATGCCAGATGGGTTCCTTGAAGCCCAGAATGATGCCAATGAACTGCTCTGCCTTGTCAGGGCAACAAAGGCAAAGAGGGAGGAGTCACGCCCTGAAGCATATGACCTTACACTTTCTCAGTACAAGCAACTGTTATCCATTGAGTCCAGACAGTTGGGAAGTGCCTGTAGGAAAATGGCAATGGCCGAGAAAAGCCCAGAAGAGATGCTCCTAGCTATGAGTTCTAGTTTTCAAGTGCTCTGTTGCCTAACAGAAGCTTGCATGCGGTTAGTGAAAGTTGTGAACTCGGAAACACAGCGACAGGAAATTGTGGCAAAGATTGATGAAGTGGTCATAAACTATATTTGTCTCCTAAAAGCTGCTGAAGCAGCCACTGGCAAGACCACTGGGGATCCTACTATTGGACTATCAATGCGACATTCAACCACCATGGCCGCTCTTGTAAGCACACTAACACGTTCTCTCAAGATGCTTTTAAATAAATAAATATGAAAGTCACATCATAATCTACCTTTGCAAAGCCATACATGAACTTTTCTTTACTTTCTGTGTACAATGAACAGATGTCTCCTTTCTTCTCTCTGTATAGTTTGTTCTTTTATATAAAATAGGAGATAGAAGTTACATTGATGAAATGTTGAAATGTCTTAATCAGATGTATTATGTTTATATTATACATATATTACATGTAAAAGGAATATATGAGAAAACAATGGCATTTGGCTATTTTTCATATAGTCAAAAGTCTAGGCATATGATGTGAAGTTTAAATTCTACCCTGTTAGAGGAAAAAGTAAATCTTATCCCCTCTCCTTCCAAGTGGATACTTAGAGACCCTATCATTCATATTTAGAAGTAAAAATCAAAAGAAAAAATAGAAAAGAAATCAAAATGTATATAAAACAGTTCTTGTGTTTTAAAATTATTATTTTTAAGCATTGGAACTAGCAAAAGAATATTTAAAATTCAAGAAGCTATTATGAATTATTAGAGAATATATAATAAATTAACTTTTGTTCATAGTGTTTTGTTATTGAATGCTTTCTTCCAAGAATTTCCACATATTTAATTTTGGTTTATGCTATTTGGGCTGCAGATGGGCAGGGGGTGAACAGATTCCATTGTGTCAACATAAATGCTCTTTTCCTTATTTCTAGACTCTAAAACTTCCCCAAATATAACAGCATAGGATATCCATGGGCAGGATCCTAGACAATAGCTATAGGTATGGGTTATCTAATTACACAAAATAAATGGAATTAGTGATGCCAAAATTAAATTGTTAAGTGAAAAAGAAAGATCTGCTTTGACTCAATGTCAAACTACATAAACCAAATGCGTTATTTTCTTCCTATTCAACCATGAAGCTTATGACTTCCTTTAGAGAACACCTAGTAAAGTACTTGTAGAATTACACAAAACAGCAGACTTAATCATCACAAAAGTGCAGACCCAGTATTGTAAATCAGACTGCACACCAGCACCAAGCACAGCTCAGCCTTCAGCTCCTAGCCCTCAGCTCTGAGAAGAGCTTCCTGTGGCACCTCCCCTACAGGAGCCATGACTAGCAACAAAACATGGAGGACAGCCTACTACTGGAACAAAATTTCAAACAGAATGTTCCAGAAAATTAAGGAGACAAGACTACTCTGACAATTGAGACCATGATTCAAAATGTAATAGTTATTTAATCAGTACTTCATTTGGCAGATAGAAATATGAACAGAAACATGGCAAATTTAGCCATTTCAAATGAAAATAATGAAATGTAAAGGTGTGTTCTGAACTGTCATCTCTCTAAAAATATATTTGGATCAAAACAAAAGAAGGCAAACTCTTTGATCATAAGTTAAATTGATATGTATATATGTAGTTCCTGGATCACACTGTAGTCAAGCTCTCCACATTCTATTTATGTAAATGGCTTCTTAGAATAAGAGTAGTATAGCAAGAACCAATATTTCCCATTTTGTAGCCTGCCATGCAGGACATCTAGCAAGATCCACAGTTGCTATCTCTCTCTGGTCAGCCATTCATTCCACAGAGACTCAGCAAAAGCCACACCACAGATTTAAAGATTGTAACCAACACAAGGAGTCCAGAGATGTGTTACTAAATAATGTTTGATTAAGTAATAAAACATTATTCCATTACAATTCTAAATATTTGGTGTTTTGCTATTGAGAGACATTAGTGGTGTTTACTGTGGAAATCGTAGTAAATATTCTGTGTACTATAATACAAACAGTAATAGGACGTGTGCGCTGTGTCAGACAATGTGCTAAAACATTATCACATGTATTATGTCATTTAATCATCTCTGAAAACTCTTGGTTTGGACACTATTATTCATTCCTTCTGGAGGCACAATGGTTTAGTACTTATGAAATGTGGGGCTTGGAGTTCGAAACATCCTGATTTAAATTTTGGTTCTGCCATTCCCTAGCCCTTTCATCTTCAGAAA
Source organism: Sigmodon hispidus (assembly GCA_004025045.1). Lineage (NCBI taxonomy): Eukaryota > Metazoa > Chordata > Mammalia > Rodentia > Cricetidae > Sigmodon > Sigmodon hispidus. The sequence continues at coordinate 28,066 of PVIH01019310.1, read as the reverse complement.
GCTATCTTCTTCGCAGCCTCAATTACCTTCTTGTGAAATGGACTTCAGTAATGAGTTCTGTTTCCATAGGGTTTTCACAAGTTTTAAGTAAAATTGTGTATTGTAAAGTTCTTACCACAATATCTGATGGAGAATAAATATTCAATGTTAGATATTATAATTATTATAAATGTTGTGTTAAATATATTGCCCAAGATACTATGTGGAAGATGTTTGTTTTCTATGCATATTGTATCCTGACTGTGTGCAGAACACATTATGTATAGTGCATATACTGAAAAGAACCTTAGAAGGAAATGATGGTCCTTCTTCAAATTGCAAATCTAGCTAGAACAACTTCCTAGTCAATTGTGGTTCTTTGAGAAGCCTCGGGGTAATAGCTCTGGGTCTTTCTAGCCAATCTCATGTTTCCTGTGGCTACTCCAGTAAGTTTCTGTTCTCCTAAACAGTCTTTACTATTCTAAAATCTCAAAAGGCCCCTTTCCTTTCACTAAGCATGGGGCTCCTAACTGGAGTCCACGTCCATTAGAGTATAGGAAGAACATACTAGAATGATACTTGTGTTTATTTTTATCTAGTTTTTTTATGTTTGTGTATGTTTTATAATGGCTAATAGTACAGTGGTACATGTACATAATTTTAAATAAATAAATAAATGAATAAACCAATAAGCCTGGTGCATGTATGCAAAATACTGTCACAGGTAGAGTTACATTTACTAAAGTTTGCAAAGAAAAGCTACCTGGCACTGGAGTTTGTTTACATTCAGTGTTCAGCCTGTTTTCCCCTGTGTATCTCCTACAACTTCTATTCAGTGGTCATTATAAAAGGTATAAATATGTGCAAGATTACACACAATTATACAAGGAACTAACTGTGGACTTACAGCATATCACCTCCTGACCAGTCTGACTTTCTTCATTTCTACTCACCTCCACCCACCCTGTATGATTTAGAAGCAAATCCCAGACATTATATTGCTTAATCCATGAATATATCAATAAGAATTTTCTGGGAATGAAAACTTTTAAATATAATCACACCACTTCACATAGAAAGCAATGAAGAGTTGCAATGTTCAATTTCTCCATATCATTAAACAAACATTACAGAAATGAATGGTAATGAAAAGAAAGTCCTCTTCAAACCTAGCCTCCAAAGACGTTCACATTTGCTATCTCTTTCCACCATTCATATGTATATAATCGGTCTTTTCATTTTTCTGAGTTTAACTTTGAACTCAGAGTTTGTCTGAGTACATAGACTTTAATTCTTTCATACTTCATCTAAGTAGATTTGTCAGAAGTAACAGAGTTGGCATGAGAGGTAGAGTTGTCAGATGGACAATAATCGCAGCATTAGTAAGATCCACTATTTGATAGTTTCTTTGGATGTCAAAATTAACATGAATGCCACAAAATTTGTGTTCAACAGGAATGAATCTAATCACATAGTCAAATATTTTCCAGAAAAGAGAGGCTTAAAATAAGGTGTGAAACCAGCAGCTACAATACCAATACAAAAAGAGTTTGGTTTCTCTTGCTCAGAACTCCAACTTTCATGGTAAAGACACTCTCCAGTTATCAAATACCTTAATATTATTTCCATGCCACTGAGAACATTCCTTTAATCTCTTCTGCCTCCATTTTTCAATTTGGAAGTGGGGCAATTTGTTCTTTATCACTCATTGGACTCCTGATAACTGTTTTTGAAATTGAAAATCAAAAGAGAGCAAATCAGTTATGTTCAGCCGATTTCTTATCTAAATACTTAGAAACCTTCATGTGTGCCATAAGCAAGACCCTGGGTTCCATACCAAGAAGTGAGGGGAAAGGAAATAAGAGGGAAAGGAAAGGGAAAGGAAAGAAAGGGGGAAATGAAGGAATGAGAGAGAGACAAAATGAAGGGAAAATTGTGGGAGATCAAAGTAAATGAATACTACATTGTCTCTAGCCTGATTTTATCTTTGTGTGTGTGTGTGTGTGTGTGTGTGTGTGTGTCTGTATTCTGTCTATTTGCCTGTGAGACTAGCTTCAATTTAGTTCTATGGATTTCAATATTCATTTTCTGTCTGATAGAGCATAAAGTATTAAAAAAGTTTAAATGTGTCTAATCTTCCCTTAAAGGTACATTGCAGTAATAGCTACTCAAGATTAAAATATCAAGAAACAAGAATTCTACCTTTTGAACTGAGTTTATGAACATAACAGCTTGACAGTCATTATTAAACTGGATCTTCTTAGTTATCCCAGTTATCCCTTGACTACTTATCTCAACTTTAAAATATTTTAAACTTATTTTTGATATTTTCATATAAACATAACTGAAAAAAACACTCCAATTTCTCCTCTTCAGTTCCCCTTAGATCCTTCCAACACATCTGCCTCCCATCTTCACAATAGTCCCTTATTTAGAAGCAGATCATCTTATGTTAGCCTCTCTGTTACTCATCTGTGAGAAGAATTTACTTAACTTGATCTGGTGCAGGTGACCACAAGTGCTATGAGTTCATGAGTAGAGGAGGCAAATCATGATCAGAGAATAGCATTTCATCACACTCCTGCTCATCCTTGCACTGTTACATTCTTCATCCCACCTCCTCTCACAGGATGTTCTCCAGGCCTTGGGAGGAGGGTCCATAAAGATCACTTTTTAATTTCAAAGCCCTTACATAGGAAATCCATGGAAAATCTATAAAATGTTGTTGCTTCACAAATAGTGAAAGGAATTAAATCCCACTCTGCTGGAAAAATAACTATTCCAAGTAGCTTATAAAATTAACCAGCTGCTTCAGCTGAAATCCTTCTGGTCTTTTCCACCATATTTTTTATTACATCTGAATTTTCTCTTACATAATCATTTTAGAGCCTTAGACTTTTTGTTTTGTTTTCATCCTTCTTGTTGATTCTCATTTTCCACTTCACAGCTTGAAACAAAATTCTGTGCCATGTGTGACATATTATTCATAATAGATGGGTAAAATTTACTATAATCATATATGTTTGTGGTGTTTGTACTTTCTTAATTTCTTATTGTTTTGATCAAATTCAGCCCATTTCCTTCCCTCCAACCCTTCTCTTATCTCCCTATCACTTTCCTTTTCCATACTTTATGTACTCTGCTTTTAATCCCACAACCAACATCTACTTACTGTTGCCTTTATGTGGTGCATGATAGCCATTCAAATATTTATCCACAGAGAAAACTGACTCCTCCCTCACCAGCTATCAACTGGCAATAGCTCCTCAACTACAAATAGGAGTTTGTGAGCCCTTTCCAAATTTATGGGGAGATTTTGTCTTTATTGTTTTTGTGCAGGTCTTGTGTACATAGTCACAGGCCCTGTAAGTTTGTCTATGCAACAGTCTCTTCACATCAAATAAAATAGCTTCACAGCAAACACCCACTGCTTCTACTTCTTACAACCTTTCTGTTGTGTCTTTTATTTTGTTTTGTTTTGTTTTCTTTCTTTTTAATTTAAAAGGATTTTTTTTAGTTTTACATACCAACCACAGTTCCCCTTCCCTCCCCTCCTCCTACTAGCCCCCAGCTTCTCCCCACCCTGCCCCTCATCCACTTCTCAGAGAGGGTAAGGACTCCCACAGGGAGTCAATATAGTCTGCATATCAAGTTGAGGCAGAACTAAACACATCCACCATATGAAGGCTGAGGAAGGTATCCCTCTATAGAGAATGGGATTCAAAAAGCCAGTTCATACACTAGAAATAAATCCTGGTCCCACTGCCAGAGGCCCCACAATCTATCCAAGCCACAAATTGTCTTCCACATTCAGAGTGCCTAGTTCAGTCCCATGCAGGTTTCCAACTGTCAGTCCAGAGCCCATGAGCTCCCATTAGCTCAACTGTCTCTGTGGGTTTCCCCATCATGATCTTGACCCCTTTGCTTATATAATCCCTTCTCACTTTCTTTGACTGGACTGGGGGTTTGGACCAGTCACTTGAGTCTTGTGGGGAGGGTGTGATATAGCTGTCCCATTTAGAACTGAGTACTTTGTAGGATCTTATTTTCTAAATGATGGCCAATTGTGATCCCTGTATTAAGAGCCATTTACTACAAAAGCAGCTTCTCTGATGAGTTAATCTATAATAGATAATATCTATAACAGAACTAATCTAAACTATAGGTATAAAAAATATGGAGAAGTTTAATACTGTGTCCATTTGGAAGAATAAAAGCATTAGGCTCTCCCTATGATTTATGACTATATCCTCCATGAGTTTTGAGCCCAGTTAATGGTACCAGGCTTAATTCTGTGGAGGAGGCCTTAAGTCAAATCAAAAAATGGTTAGTTATTTTCATAACATTCGTTGAAGTGGGAATACCCTGCCAGACTACTAGTTATTGCAGGTTCATAATAGTATAAGACTGGTGATTAATCTCCTGTAGTGTGTGGGAGTATGAAGAGAGATCACTAACACTACAGAACTTTGTAAAATGGAAAACTACTACTATAATAATTTCCTTCCATCTAGATCCTATTTCTGTTGTTGCCATTTTCGCTGATGTCTGTTGTCTATCCTATCCTGTCCTTCCATCAAAAATCCATGACTGTTTTCCATCTCCTACTTAAGAAGTCAGGCTGATTCTGCTCACTCATTCAACAGCTATAAGTAACTTCCTAATAGTGGACAAATACTGTGTGGGTACAGTGAATAATTTGACTGGTAAGCTTTTCATCAAAGACGGGGTGCCTAAGCAAAACTATCATTTGTAGTAATTAATTTCTGGCCCAGCCTAGCCTCATGCTTCAGACCTGCTCACAGCCCCACTGCTGCTCAGTCCCAAATAATCACACAAAGCTTACATTAATTTCATGCTGATCAACCTATGGCTCAGTCATATCACTTGTTAACTCTTAACTCTTAAACTAACCCATCATTAGCCAAGTGGCTTAGTACCGTTTTGCAGAGCAGCATCCTGGTCTCCTTTCCTTTGCTTCTCCTGGCATCTCTACTTTGTTCTTATTCTCAGAGTTTTCTTAGTTTGATAGCCCTGCCCACACTCTCTGTCTGCCTTCTGGTCAATCGGCCTTTTAGTAAATCAGTAGGAGGGGCAAATATTTACAATGTATCAGAACATAATTCCACTACAATCTTTCCCTGCCAAAAGTGGAGTTCAGAAGAAGCCTTTACTTCACATAAATCATGTGGATGAAAAGATGACAAGCTGAGACTTGTGTGTAGGCCCATCTTAGTGGCCAGAATAAACTACAGTTATGGAAAAAAATCTCTAACTTAAATACACTTCCTATTAATTAATTTCAAATGTCTTTGGAAATTAGAACATTTTGGGAAACTAGTTGGGGTTTTGTTGCTTGTCTGGTTTTTTTCAAGACAGGATTAAGTAGCCCAGACTAGCTCTTGACTTTTTGATCTGAGTTCTGAGACTGTATCTAAGCACCATTATGCCTACCTTTCCAGTATATTTACTCTACTGCTAGGTATGAGTACAATCTTGGCTTGTTAGTGAGAAAATGCCTTGGAAAATAAAAAAAGAATTAAGGGTAGTAAATATGGCCAAAGTACTCAGATAAAGTTTAGAGAGATTGTTTTTGTGAACTCCAACTACTATGGGCAAGAAATATATACCAACTTTAAAAACTCTCAAGAACTTGAGAAATATGCTAGGAGCATCAGGAACTAAAGAGCTAGAACAGGTCTTTTCCGTCAAACCTTACCAAGAGTACTTTCAAAACTTCTGTGCTTTGACAAACTGTCATGCACTTTTGCGCATTTGAATGAGCTTCCAAAAGTTTCTGCATTTGTGCTTTGAGTCTTATGAAATATCTCCAAGAGTTCTTTTAATGTGACTTTTTGTCACTTCCTGTGAGACAATTTCATCCTTCTCTCAAGCACTCTCCTTCACTGCATGTCTCTAGTTGCACATCTATGGTTCAAAATGAAGATGCCGTCACCCTCACTGTCAGCTGATGCTTCAATTACTCCACCTCCAGCATAGCCACTTTTGCTTTCTTTGTAGTACTTTCAGCTTTGTTAGCTAGATTTTTCTCACAGTGTCTAATTTTTCTACAATATTCTGGGGTCTCATCACTCAGGGAATCACAGGAGGCAGCACTGCTACAGGCTCCAGTCTCTGCAAAAACTGAGCATCAGGGACTCAATAAAAAACTCCTGTCAGCTTTTGAAAGAAGTGATGGGATTGGTTGCTAATCAGCACACACATCTTAGCTTTTACATAGTGTATTTTGGATTAAAGAGCTTGCAGCAAAGTTGGTCCTTTACACAATTACAGTTAACATGTCATGGGGGAATTCAAGCCATGTTGCTAGACACTAGTGATTGGCTAAAACATAGCAACTGAAAAGCATGTTTACTAAACTACGAATATTGAAGACTGTCATACTCAGACATTTAATGTATCTGAACCAGACCTCAAAAAAGTATCTTTCACTATCCAAAAGAATTTTTCTGCAGTAATGGACCTTTTCTTTGATGTTCAAAATGGTAGTCCCATGTGACTGCCAAGTACTTTTAACATAACTGACCAAGAAACTAATTTTGTAACTTTATATAATTTAAATAGAAATTTGTGATAATGCTGGATATTTTTACCTACCCATTTCCTATTTCCCACAGAAAATGCTGAAAACTAAATCAGATAAAAACTTTTCTTTCTCATATTGGGTCCAAAGTGAGTTCACTTTATTTAACTTTCATTCTTTAGCTCTGTGGAGATCCTACATAAAAAAACAAAACAAAAAAACTTAAAAAACTCTCATCAGTGATGTATGATTTGCAAAAATAACAACTTTCTCCAAGATCTGAACACTTGTAAGAGAATTTTGTATACACTTAGTTTCAAAATTATTGACAAAAGCAGTGGGAAATGAAAAGTACAGCCCCAACAGCTAGCACAACGCATTTCCCTGAAATACATCCATCCTAACACAGTATGAACCTATACCAGTCAAGAGCTCAGAGCCAAAACTTTTTTTCTGCTTAGGCTTCATCTTTGTACAAATTCTTGGATCCGACTAATAGCTTAGGTTCAAAACTACTCCAAAGTTCATGGGATATAGACCAACATATTTTTCAGGGGTGTGTGTGTGTGTGTGTGTGTCTGTGTCTGTGTCTGTGTGTCTGTGTGTGTGTCTGTGTGTGTCTGTGTGTGTGTAGTGTAGTATAAAGGAGAAAAGGAAGACATCTATTCAGAGTTTTGTGGATATCAATTGAAGTATGGTCTTTATTGGGGGCTGTTTTATCTCTCTGTCTTCTTTTTCCCCTTTATTTCTTCTGTCACTTACACAAAATATTAACGTGGAGGCTAGAAATATAGTATTTGCCAAGCTGGCACATTTGAGTCTCTCAGTTTGACTCCCAGATCCATCCACAAAACAAAAGCAAAGTGGTAACTTACTGTTAGTCACATTTATTGCATTGAAGGCTCTTTGGATCAGGAATTTGTTTTTTATTCATTCATTTATTTATTTATTACTAATAATGTCTCATTTTTATCCATGTATCCCCTTGTTCAAATGCCCTTCCCCTCCCGCCCCTACAAGTCACTCTTCTCCTCATCTCCTTATCTCCTCCCCGGCAAGGACAGGAGGTCCCAAGGTCCCAAGGTGGCTTAGTTCAGCATCCACTCCAGGCAGATCTGCTTTCCCCATCCCCACATCAAGACTGGCTCAAGTGTTCCTCTGGAGGGAATGGGCTCCAAAGTGCCAGTCCAAGGTACTTCAGATCCCAAGCTGTTCAGTGTTTGTGGTTTGCAGCTTGGACATGCTTTGCTTTTTGTTTAAAGTCCACTAATGAGTGAATACATCCCCTGCTTATCTTTCTGGGATTGTGAAATTTCAATCATGAGGATATTCTCCATATCCATCCATTTGCCTGCAAATTATAGAATATCATTGTTTCTTACTGCTGAGTAGTACTCCATTGTGTAGATGTACCACAGCTTGTTCATGCATTCCTCAGTTGAGGGGCAATTAGGTTATTTCTAGGTTCTTTTTTTCCCCTTTCTTTTTTTTATTATGAATAAAATCACATTTTCTATACATGTATATCCTTATTCAAGGTCTATTCCCCCTCCCACTCCCTCCAGTCACTCTCTCTTTTCCACATCTCCCCATCTACTGCCCAGCATGGGCAGGAGGTCCCAATATTGCTCAGTTCAGCATCCACTCCTGGCAGATCCAGTTTCCTCACCCCAACATCAAGACTGAGTCAGGTGTTCCTCTAGAGGGAGTGGGAGCCAAGGTGCCACTCCCAGGTGTTTCAGATCCAAAGCTGTTCAGGGGTTGTGGTTTGCAGTTTGGGTATGCTTTGCCTTTTGCTTTTTTTGTTTAGAGTCCACTAATAAGTGAGTATATCCCCTGATTATCTTTCTGGATTTGAGATACCTCGCTCAGGAGAATATTCTCCAAATCCATCCACTTGCATGAAAATTTTGGGATATCATTTTTTCCTACTGCTGAGTGTGGATCAGGAATTTGTACATAGCTAGTATCCCAAAGTTTCAATCAAGGTTATATGTGTGCTGAAATGTCATCTAAGGGTGTAGTGAAGGATAAGTCAGTTTCTGAGCTCCTGCAAGTTGTTGGAAAAATATATTTCCTGCAACCATTTCCCTGAGGCCTTGGCATTTTTGCTGCCTGAAAAATCTTAGTCTCCTTGGAGGTCATAGAGGCTGCTTACCATTCTGTAGAGTATATATGTATGTAGCCCTAAAGGAAAATTCTGACTTAAAGAGGAACCAGGTCCCCCTTTAATCTGATCATATCAGATTAATGTTAATCTTCCTTTTAGTTTCCTAAACCTGGGGCAAGAAAAATGGCTCAGCAGTTAAGAGCATGTATTAGTCAGGGTTCTCTAGAGTAACAGAATTTATAGAATGGATATATATGGGATTTATTAGAATGACTTATGTAGGCTGCACTCCAGCTAACCCAACAATGGAGGGCTGTGAACAGAAAGTCCAAGAATTTGTTCCTCCACAAATCTGAGTGTCTCAGCTGTCTTTAACATACACTGGAATTTTGAAGTAGGTGCTAATGCCAGTGGGAGGAAAATGGTGTTGCTAGCAAGATGGGAGCAAGCAGGCAAAAGGCAAATGCTTCCTTTTATGTTTTTAAATAGGCTTCCAGCAGAGCATGAAGCCTAGATTAAAGGTGTGTCTTCCCATCTCAAAATCTGGATTAAAGATGCATTCCTTTCTAAACTCAAAGATCCAGATTAGACATAGATCTTCTTATTTCAAATTAAGCCAAAAAAGCCTTGCATAGTTGCTCTCCATTTTTGGATTTTTGTTCCAAATGTAGTCAAGTAGTTGATAACCAAGAATAGTTATCACAGGGAATATAAATTCAAATCCAAGCACCCACATCAGACAGCTCAAAAATGTTTACATCTTTAGTTCTAGAGGATTAAATGCTGTCTTCTGGCCTCTTTGGGCATCCACATTCACTTCTACATATCAACACACACACACACACATACACACACACACACACGGGATTTCAAATTCATCTCTAAATTTTCTCCTTTATTTTATGCTAAGTTAGAAGCACATTATCACACACAGGTCATCCTCATATTTCTGGAGAGAGAATTGGACAGGGCAGGAACACTGGGGACAGAAATTTTGAAACCAAAATGGCATCTGTTTGGCATGCTATCCAAGGCTTTGCCTCAACTGCTGACTCAACTACATATTCTCCATGTCAGAAGGAATAATGGAGACATTTCTTCTACTGTAGACATTTCTTCTAATTCAATGACCCTGTATGCATCATTGAAGGCCACAGGGGATGTCTTAGGACTTCTTTGTCCTTGCTCAGGCCCATTCTCTAGACATATTTCTGTGTTAACATGCCAAGTTGCTCCAGGGATGGAAAGTCCAATAGTTATGATGTATTGATCTGTGTGGGTCTAGATTTTATTAGTACTAAATCCATAGGTAAGATTCTGTCCCAACGTGACTTTTCTCACTGCACTCATTTTGGAGTCAAGTTATAATGTCAGGATCAGCTTAAATGGAATAATTTTACCTGACACTAAATTACTAAAGATGCAAAACTTTAGTGTAACTATGCCTTTCTCAAGAATTTATATAGCAGGAAGATGAAGTCAGCTCAGGCAACTTATTCCTATGTTATTCATCTGGAAACAAAGCCTGTACATTCAAGTTACATTCAACAGATGCCACTTGGAACTTCCAGAAAGAGTATCTTGAGAGGCTGCTGTTCCCTTCATGTACCCTCTAGCAAAGAGAGATATGATGCAAGACTCATTTCTTTCTACACTCTAAGCCCATTTATTCTCTTTATTTTACAAAATAATATCAAGCTACACTGGGTGAAGTGATGATGAGACAAAGTCTCACCTTGTAGCCCAGGATGGCCCAGAATTCACTAGGTTGCCATAAAACTGTTATTAATCTTCTTGTCTCTGCCTTGCAAATGCTGGGATCATAGATGTCAGCCACCACACCTGGTGAAGCTATATTAACCATATTATTGATTCAGAGTTACAGAAAAAAGTAAACCATTTTTAGTACTCCTTGAATTTTTTTACAAAGGTATAGTATTCCAGACACTCACATACACTACTCCACAGGATGTAAATGCACTTATTTACAATGTATATTCATAGCATACAGAAAGTCCTATGCCACATCATTTAGTAATCCATGCTGGACCAGATTTGGCTTTTCTGCCTCCATTTTGTCTATATCTCCTACTTCTGCCAATCCAACTGGCAGTCTGTTGCCAGCATGGTTATAATGATGTTTATTGAAATAGTAGCCAAAAATACTTATTTATTATGCCAAATACTATATTAAGTGATCCTTGTACATAATTATTGCATCAAATTCTCAGAACAATCTGTGATAGATTATCTTTCCAACTTTTAAGAAAGAAAACTGAGGCTAGAAACTCCAAACAATTTACCCCAAAATTACACATCTGTAACCAGAAGTAGTTGTCCTGTGTCCCACAGCTGCTGAGTCCCAAATAAGCCCATATACACTTATATTAATTACAAATTGTTTGGTCTATGGCTCAGGCTTTTTGGTATCTAGCTCTTAAATATTAAATTAACCTATTTCTATTAATTTATATATTTCCACTTGGCTGGTGGCTTACTGTACTTTCACATCTTGCTTCTTGGGTGGCTGGATCATGTCTCCTTGGCTTTGCCCTTTTTCTCCTGTCTTTCTGCTTGGATTTTTCACCCATAGGCCAAAACAGCTTCTTTATTAACCAATGGTAGCAATGTATATTCACAATATGTTTTCAGTTATGTTCTACAAAAGTAGGCCAGCCAGTCAGATGGTTCAGTGAACAGCAATTCCTGCCTCCAAGTTTGGTGATCTGAGTTGAATCCTTGGAAGGTTAGAACAGATTCCTACAAGCTGTCCTTTAACTTCCCACATACATGGCAAGAAGCATCTCTCCCACACACAAAATAAATAAACTCCACTAAAGGAGTCACAACAAAGTAGCAAGCATCCATCCCATTATCAGTATCAATTCTAAAATAACTCCTAATTCATTTTCTTGTTGTTAATGTTGTTTACTTACTGACTCTTGCCATGAAACAAAGGACCTTACATGCTAAGCACATACTCTAGCCCAACCTGGACCCAGTTTTGGTTTTCAGTTTCTTTGTGTAAATTTTCATAGATATATTTAATCCAACTTCACGGCTTGCTGACTTTGTAATGATTTTTATCAAGTATCCTTGAAAAATCATTAAATAACTTATTTATATCAACCTTCACTTTATCTTCCTTTTCCCTAAGAAGTGTTCCATGGGAACATCATTACATTATAGTCTTCACTATTGTTTTTGCTTATATTGTATTGTTACATTTTGGGTTTTTTTGTCCAGTCCTCTTTAGGCAATATATCTAATTTTTCACCTATGGAAAATGAAGCATTTGGTATTCCCATCATCTTCTTCCTTCCACCCACCATTTCCTTTCTCCTTCATATTCTAGGAGGAATTCATATTCTCCTCATTTTCATGATTAATATTGTCATTATTATTAATATTTTCTATGATGATTTGCATTACATATATTTAAACTAATGCAGTCAGAGAAACAGCATGGACAACTGCCTTCACATAAACAATGAAGTTGGCCTAGGAAGAAATCTCAGTAAAGAACCACATAACTTTAATTCAATCACTGAATTCAAGACACAATGTAAATGTTGGGTATGGTAACCTAAGTGCTGGGGAGGTGCAGACAGGTGGGATCTCTGGGACTCACTGGCTGTACAGCCTAGTTTATAACTCAACTTTCAGACCAGTAAAAGACACTCGACCAAATGATGAAGTAAATAATACTTGAAAACAGATAAGCTGTGATCTCCATATGCATACATTCATGTATACAAACAAAGCATCATAAGGTTATCCAGAGGTCTTCCATGGAGTTTATCAAAAAGCCCTAGGCAGGGAAAAAAATGACAGTTATCTAAGTTCATTACTGTGAGGTAGTGGATCTCAAAATGTGGCCCCTTAACCAATAGAATCAGCATCGTCTAAGAACATAATATGAATGGTAATGATTAGGCTTCACCCCAAACTGAGGGAACTGAGTAGTATCTGGATGTCTGTGACTTATCATAGCTTCCACATGATTCTGAAGCATACTCAAATATTGGACTTATATGCTGAGTGATTAAAAAGTACAATAGAGAACCAGGACCCTTTATGTTATTATTATATTGTCTTGTAAGTTAATTCATTTAAACTACATTATAAAATTTAAATCTATATGAGACTTTTCCATTTCCAAAAGAATTTCAGCATCGAAACACAAGATAAATCAAAGTAAATGGAACATAACAAGTAAGTAGGGGGGGAGACATTCACTTATATTTGTTCACCAAAACAACCAAAGAAAGCTCAATGTCTGAAAATTACAAAAATGTGCAATATCTGCAGTAGATACTTTCCCATCCTAAATTTCCTGTGAAATTCTTTAATATGATAGTGTTCCCTATATAAAAAAATATTTTGTTATTGCAATATGTCCATGTCATGTTATCATCATTTGAGAAAAGCAGACTGAAGGAGAAAGGAACAAGTTTCTGTAGATGAAATATAATTTGAAATTGATTTAATCTATATATGTCATAGCAAGACAATTTTCCAAACCATATTACCTAACAAAATTTCAGTGTGTTTGCCTCTTACAGTTAACTGAAGCTTCTTCCAAAAAGAGAATTTGACTATGTGGTGGCTTCATGTGTAGATAGATAATATTTCTATTTTCCTGATCAAAGAGGAGTCATCTTTGATTTAGGTTTTCTTAGTCCAATAATCAATATTACTGTTATGACTACCATCAGGCACCAAGAATTTTTCTCTACATATTCAATATCTGGATCATTTGGAATAATGTTTATTGAACTTAACTATAACTGGTGATTTTTTTTATTTATTTGATTAAAGTACATCAGTTTCTAAAAATTGTAACATGTTTTAACTCTTTGTACTTGAATCAATACTTACTAGGTAGCTTTTAAAGTGTTTCTGGAATTTCTGAAGATTTCCTTTTTTTTGTACTGACAGTTGAAAACACACTGCACATATTTACTGTCACATTGGAAAACATTCTAAAAGACCAAAAAGGTTGCTCAGCTATATAGTATGTGCAAGGCCCTGCGTTAAAGCACCTAGCATTGCCAAAACAAAAACATCAACCAATGAAAAGCAGCGAAACATGTAGAAGCTTAAAGAACCAGCTGTTTACCTGAACCCAGGCCCTGAGATGGCCACTCAGCTTCAGCACAGAACACAGCCCAGTCAGAACATGACTGGTGTAATAACAGTGAGGAATAGACAAGTCCCTTGTTCCTGGACACACAACTGAGAGGTGAGAGAACGGACAGTGACGTCTGCTCCCAGAGACAAGTGAAACACAGTCTGCCCAGAACACAGCTGGGATAGTAGCAGCAGGGGAATAGCCAAGTCCCTAGGAGCATAGCTGAGAAGTCAGAGGTCATAGGATGATTTCTTCCACCTGAACCCAGGTTCTGAGATGGGCACTCAGTTTCAGCATGGAGCACAGTTCCCCTAGAACACGGCTGGTGTAATAGCAGCAGGGTAACAGTCGAGGACCTGGACACACAGCTGAGAGGTGAGAGGTCAAGAGGAGATGATTGGCATCATAGCACAGCAACCTCATAAGAGCAGCCAACTCTCTGAACACATAGCTGATTAAGAGCCCTCAGTCCAACAACTCACTAAGAGCCAATGAAAAAGTAATCAAGAGAGAATTGAGGAAACAATGGGCAGATGCCAGTGCAAGAATACATACAACAACAAGACCCCACCAGAAGAAGCAAGTGGTTCTATAGCTTCAAGACCTGAACATGACAATGAAGAGGGAACAGAAGGAAATGACTTTAAAAACAGCTTTATGGAACTAATAGAAGCCTTAAAAGAGGATATTAAAAACTCCCTTCAAGAAATAGAAGAAAATACAAACAGAAAATTAAAAGAGATGACCAAAGCCCTGAAAGAAAATAAAGAAAACAAAGAAAAAGAAAAAAAACAAGTAAAAGAAATTTACCAGGAATTAAAAATTGAAACAGAAGCAATAAAGAAGGCACAAACAGAGACAAAGCTAGAAATAGAAAATCTGAAAAAAAGACCCAGAACCACAGATTCAAGCATAACCAATAAGATGGAAGAGAGAATATCTGGGGTGGAAAACTCAATAGTGGTAATAGATACATCAGTTAAAGAAAACACTAAAATGAAAAAGTCATAACACAAAATATCCAGGAAATTTGGGACATCATGAAAAAGCCAAACCTGAGAATAATCGGAATTGAAGAAGGAGAATACCAGCTCAAAGGCACAGAAAATGTATTCAACAAAATCATAGAAGAAAACTTCCCCAACCCAAAGAAGGAAATGCCTATAAAGATACAAGAAACACACAGAACACGAAATAGACTAGACATGCATAAAAAGTCTGTTCACCATATAATAATCAAGGCACTAAACATACAGAACAAAGAAAAAATATTAAGTGCTGCAATGAAAAAATGCCAAATCACCTATAAAGGCCGGCCTATCAGAATAACAACAACCCTTAATATCAATGGACTCAATTCACCTATGAAAAGACACACCCTAGCACGATGGATACAGAAACAGAAACCATCCTTCTGCTGCATACAAGAAACACACCTTAACTTTAAAGACAGACACAAGCTCAGAGTAAAGGGTTGGGAAAAGTTTTTCCAATCAAATGGCCCTAGGAAACAAGCTGGTATAGCCATTCTAATATCTAACAAAATAGACTTTAAACTAAAATCAGTAAAAAGAGACCAGGAAGGTCACTACTTATTCATCTCAGGAAAAATCCAACAGGACAAAATTCAATCCTGAATATCTATGCCCCTGAAACAAGGGCACCTACATATGTAAAAGAAATACTACTAAAGCTTAAACCTGACACACTAATAGTGGGAGATTCAAACTGGATTTGCCAGGAGTGGAGGCTGAACTAAGCAATATTGGGACCGTGAGACCTTGGGGCCGCCTGCCTGGCACGGGGGGTGGGGGTGGGGATGGGAGGTTGTGGAGAAGAGAGAATGACCTGATGTGGTGGGAGGGGGAAGGGACCTTGAATAAGGATATACAAAGATAGAAAGTGTGACTTCTTTGTTCATAATAATAATAATAATAATAATAATAAACTCATATTAAACATGAAACACTGATAGTGGGAGACTTCAATACCTCACTTTTACCCTGGGATAGGTCAACCAGAAAGAAAATCAACACAGAAATAAGGGATCTAGCAGAAGTTACGACCCAAATGGACTTAGTAGATATATACCGAACCCTCCACCCAAACCAAAAGGAATATACATATGTCTCAGCACCCCATGGAACTTTCTCTAAAACTGACCACATACTACATCATAAAGCAAATATCAACAGATTCAAAAAATGGATATAACTCCTTGTACCATATCAAATCACTATAGTGCAAAGTTAGAGTTCAACATTGTCAAGAATCACAGAAAGCCTACTCACTCATGGAAACTAAACATCACTCAACTGAACTACCTCTGAGTTAAGAAAGAAATTAAGAAAAATCAAAGACTTTCCAGAATTTAATAAAAATGAATCCATGTCATACCCAAACTTATGGGATACAATGAAAACAGTCTAGAGAGGAAAATTCATAGTACTAGATGCCTACATGAAAAAAATAACCAGAGAAATCCTACACTAGAGATCTATCAGCACAGCTGAAAGCCCTAGAACTATTAGAAGCAAACTCACCTAGAAAGAATAGATGGCAGGAAATAATCAAACTTAGGGCTGAAACCAACACAATTGAAACAAAAAGATCAATACAAAAAAATCAGTGAATCAAAGAATTAGTTTTTTGAGAAAGTCAATAAGATAGATAAACTCTTATCAAAACTAATCAAAAAGCAGAGAAAGAGTATCCAAATTAACAAAAATCAGAAATGAAAAGGAGGACATAACAACAAACCCCAGGAAATGCAGAAAATTATCACGTCATACTTTGAAATTCTATATTCCACAAAAATGGAAAACCTCTGGACAGGTACCATTTACCAAAATTCAAACAAGATCAGATTAAAGACCTAAAGGAAATTGAAGCTTTCATTAAAAGTCTCCCAAGCAAAAAAAGCCCAGGCCTAGATGGTTTCAGCGCAGAGTTCTACTAGACATTCAAAGAAGAGCTAATACCAATACTCCTCAAACTTTTCCACACAGTAGAAACTGAAGGAATACTGCCAAACTTTTTTTATGAGGCCACAATAACCCTGTTACCAAAGTCACTCAAAGATGCAACAAAGAAAGAGAATTACAGACCAATTTTCCTCATGGACATTGGTGCAAAAATTCTCAACAAAATTCTGGCAAACGAATACAACAACATATAAAAAAAAAAGTTATTCACCAGGGTGTAGTAGGCTTTATCCCAGAAATGCAGGGATGGTTTAACATAAGAAAAACTGTAAACGTCATCCATCATATAAACAAATTGAAGAAAAAACCCACATGATCATTTCCTTAGATGCTGAAAATGCCTTTGACAAAATCCAACACTTCCTTATGATAAAAGTCCTGGAGAGATGAATACAGAGAAAATATCTAAATATAATAAAGACGATTTACAAGAAGCTGACAGCCAACATCAAATAAACTGGAGAAAAAAATCAAAGCAATCCCACTAAAATGAGGAACTAGACAAGGCTGTTCCATCTCCCCTTATCTATTCAACATAATCCTTGAAGTTTTAGCTAAAGCAATAAGAGAACAAAAGGAGATAGAAATTGGAAAATGAGCAGTCAAACTATACTTGTAGATGACATGATTGTATACATAAGTGACCCACAAAATTCTACCAGGGAAGTTCTACAGCTGATGAACACCTTCAGCAATGCAGCAGGATACAAGATTAACTCAAAGAAATCAGTAGCCCTTCTATACACTAAAGATAAAAGAGCTGAAAAAAAATAAGGGAAACATGACCCTTTATAATAGCTGCAAATAGCATTAAATACCTCAGTGTAACTACAACCAAAGAAGTATCAGATCTGTTTGACAAAAACTTCAAATCACTGAAGAAAGAAATTGAAGAGGATATCAGAAAATGGAAACAGCTCCCGTGGTCCTGGATAGGTAGGATCAACATAGTAAAAATGGCGATCTTGACAAAAGCAATCTATAGATTCAATGCAATTCTCATCAAAATCCCAACACAATATTTTTCAGACCTTGAAAGAACAATACTCAATTTTATTTGGTATATTAGGAAAGCCAGGATTGCCAAAACAATTTTACTCAACAAAAGAACCTCAAGAAGCATCACCATCCCTGACTTCAAATTATACTATAGAGCTCCAGTAATAAAAAACAGCTTGGTACTGGCATAAAAACAGACTTGTGGGTTAATGGAATCAAATTGAAGACCCCAACATTCATCTATATACCTATGAACACCTGGTTTTTGACAGAGGCCAAAAATATGCAATGGAAGAAAGATAGTATCTTCAACAAGGCATAACTGGATGATAGTGTATAAAAAATGCAAATAGATTCAAACTTATCACCCTGCACAAAACTCAAATCCAAGTGGATCAAAGACCTCAACATAAACCCAGCTATACTGAACTTGATAGAAAAGAAAGTGGGAAATGCACTCCAATGCATTGGCACAGATGACCACTTCCTAAATATAACACCAGTAGCAAAGACACTAAGAACAACAATCAATAAGTGGGACCTCCTCAAACTAAGAAACTTCTGTAAGGCCAAGGATACAGTCAATAAGACAAAGCAACAGCCTACAGAATGGGAAAAGATCTTCACCAACCCTACAAGTGACACAGGATGGATCTCTAAAATATATAAAGAAATCAAGATACTGGAGCCCAAAAGCCTTCATAACCCAATTTACAAATGGGTTTCAGAACTAAAAAGGAAATTCTCAGCAAAAGAATTACAAATTGCTGAAAGGCACATGAAAAAGTGCTCAAAATCTTTAGCCATTAGAAAAATGCAAATCAAAACAACTTTGAGATATCACCTTATACCTGTCAGAATGGTTAAGATTAAAGAAGAAGAAGAAGAAGAAGAAGAAGAAGAAGAAGAAGAAGAAGAAGAAGAAGAAGAAGAAGAAGAAGAAGACGACGACGACGAAGAAGAAGGTAGCCTATGCTGGAGAGAATGCAGAGCAAGGGGAATACTCCTCCATTGTTGGTGGGATTGTAAACATGTTCAGCCACTCAGGAATGCAGTATGGGAAATCCATAAATGCATATGGGAAATGCAGAAAACTGGGAATCCATCTCCCCAAGGACCCAGCAACACCACTTTTAGGCATATACCCTAAAGATGCGCATTCACACCCCAAAAACATTAGCTCAACTATGTCCATAGCAGCATTATTCCTAATAGCAAGAACCTGGAAGCAACCTAGATACCCCTCAACTGAGGAATGGATTAACAAACTGTGGTACATCTATACAGTGGTACATCTATACTCAGCAGTAAGAAAAAATGATATCCCAAAATTTGCAGGCAAATGAATGGATTTGGAGAATACCCTCCTGAGCAAGGTATCACAATCCCAGGAAGAGAAGCAGGTGATGTACTCACTCATTAGTGGACTTTAAAAAATAAGAAAAAGAGATGGCATTGTATACAAGAGCTCAAGGCTAGAACATAGCTAAATGACACAGTGCCTCACTTCTGCATTGATGACCTCTGATAGGGGTGAGGGTGAGGAAAGACTTGTTTTCTCTAAGGGTCTGACCACAGGGAGTTTAATTTTGCTCCAGTAAGTAAATGAGCAGCATGAATGGGCCTTTTTGTAAATGGGAAGATCAAAAGAGTGGGTATGAATCTGACAGCCCTGATAACTTAGTTTGATGGAGTGCATGATGTAAAATAATAAATAGCTAAATAAAAAAAGAAAAAGGAACCAGTTGTTTGTGTTTATATGTTACTTGCTTTGGGTAGCTATGGGCTCAGTTGGGTGATCTTCAGGAAGTCTCCCAAGAACTTGCAATCAGGTAACAATGGGGTCAGAATCTTCTTCAGCTTGACACAGACAGGTCTTTTATTTCTTCTCACATTGCTACCATTAGACTGAGAGACCATCTGGGTCTATCAAACCCTTTGAAACCTTGGGTAATTTCCCCAAGGCTTGGCTCTTTCCAAACACAGCATTGAGGAAAACTAGCATTTGTTACGTGGTGAATGGCTCCTCATGATAGAACATTTCAGTCTGAGCATCCTGAAATAGCCAGGCAGAAGCTTTAAGGCTTCATCCCTTCTACTATAGATAGTAATTTGGTGACTTTTGGTGTTATCAAGGAAAGCCAATAAGGGAAAGGAAATGATTCTCTTCTCAAATCTAGGGTTGACCAAAAAAATCTACAACCACTTTCAATTGATTATATGTACTTTCCATAACCCAGGCTACCTTTGAGCTTGTTATATAGCTAGGAATGATCTTAAGCTTCTGATTCTCTAGCCTCCACTACAGGCATGCATCATCATAGTGGTATATGCAATGCAAGGAATAAATCCAGAGCTTTTTTAATACTAGGCAAACATTCTACCAAGTAAGCTGTATGCTTAGCCTGACATAAAACTTGGCATGGAGTAGACATTTTTTTGAATAAATCTAATCAAATAAATGTTTTTGAAACTCAAAAAAAAAAAAAACTTGGCATGGTTGTTCTTTCCTAAGCATGGTAGTTCTTTCTTATAATATCATCACCAGGAAGTCAGGGCAAGCTGATTGGAAGTTGAAGGTCATACCTGGCACATATCAAGATTGAGTGGAACAGGAGCTACATGAGACACCAAAGCCTCAACATGATCCAATTAAGTATTCATTTGTGTTATCTGTTCCATGAAATAAGCTGTGCCTGAGACTTCAACTTCCATTTCTAGTATGAAGCTAGTTTTAATCTTCACAAATAATATGGTGGAACTGTCCCCTTCCTCTATTCTCAGAATAGAGGCTGAAGTTTCTGTACCCTATACTACATAAGGGAACATTCCTATAAAGATTATACAGAATGTAACCCTTTTAATCTTCACAGTTTGAAAGTAACTTTGCTTTGCCCATGTTTAACTGATAATTTAAATTTATATAGAATTCCAGAATTTAAAAAAAATCACATGAATGCCATTGTCCCAGCATCTATATACACCAATTTACTGAGTTATTATTATTCTACTGGTATTCTCCATCCTCACAAAAAGAAAATACTCAAAAGTCTCAGTTTTACAAAATTGTTTTGAAGCCTAGGATTTTTATTAATTCTTTCTACAGAATATCTGCCTGCTCTTTTCTCTTGGAAGCTTGTGTCTTTCTTTATTCTAGATTGTTTTCCTTCTGTTCCTTTTTAGGTTTATTTTTGATCTCTTACAATTGTCTGTTGTGTTCGCTAAACAGAAAATCATTAGTTATCCATAGGTGCTGATTCAGAGCAGTAGCTAGATTATTTTTATGAAATCTGCTTTTGAACATAGAGCTGTGCTCTGACATTTTTATGATCCATTGCTATGGTGTAGCCATGGCCTGTGTTGAGATCAAGCCAGGACCATCATATAGGTTTACATATACAAATATGTGGGTAACTCAGTTCATGTTTCTCCTTCAGGCAGTATCTATTGACATTGTGATGTTAGTGTGGTATAGTTGAATCATGCATTCTTCATCAATTCCTATGTTTACACCTATCACTTTTGTCAGATCCTGGCAGCTGCTGCTGCTGCATTGGCTCTTGCTTTTATAAAAATAATCATCAGAGACAAAGCGGGAATATTCTGAGTCACCTTCCTTACTTCATGTTGCTTCATCCTCAGAAATAAACACACTTGGTTTTGGTTTTATGGTAGCTCCAAACAATCCTTTATATTTTCCCCCATTAAGTCATGTGTTCATTTAATAATACAGAATGCTGTTAAACATATTTGTAAAACTATGCAAACAGCCTTCCAACCTTTTATTTTATTATTTAACAATAGTTTATTATTTAATATTAGTATTAATTTAAATACTTTTTGATGGATATAGCTCACAATCATTTATTTTCATTGTTTCACAGAAGTATTTTGCCAAGTAAATTAATACTTATTAGTAGATGTTCAAGATGTTTACAATTTTTTTGCTATTAAACAACATTAGTGTAAAAACATTCTTGTAGCTATGTTTTTTGTCCCAACATGGAAGTATCACTAGGATACCTGTGTATATGTGAAAGTTGAAAAAAGAATAGTTCTTCTTCAGCTTTCTCAATATTGATTCTCCTCCATTGGATGAGGCTAAACAGCTACAGAGATTGCAAAAGCAAAACAAGGCATACAGCAGGTTACCATCCATCATGCTGGCTTTCTGTCTTCTGGTAGTCAATTTTTTACTTTGTCTTTCTAAGTAGGCTACCAAAGCAGACAGGCTCTCTGAAAGTCATATAAAAAGAAGTAGACACAGATTGCTCTCCCCATAAAAATATATATAATGTATCTAATTAAATAAATAACTTTTATTCTATAGACAATTTTTCTATAGTGACTCAAACCAAATTGCTTTAAAATATGCATGCTAATCTTTAAATTTTTTAAATATATTTTATTATTATTTGAGAATTTCATGAATGTACACAATGTGTTTTGATCAAATTCACTTCTACTCCCTCTTCTCTAATTCCTATCTTTCTTTTGAGTTAATTTAACTTAATGTGTATAAGTACTTTGCTTGCATATAGAATTGGGTACCATATGCATAGCTGGTGCCCACAGAGGCCAGAATACTGCATTAGATCCCCTGGAGATGCAGTTACAAAGGTATATGAGCCACTATGTGGGTGTAAATAATTGAACCTGACTCCTCTAGAATAGCCAATGCTCTTAACTACTGAGCCACCTCTCTAGCCTCACAAATCCTATTTTTATGAAAAAAATGTTTTGTTACTTTTCACAACAACATAAAAATCATTTGCAGTGGGATTCTACTAAAATTCACAGACACACCCAGACAAATCAGTGCACAAAGCTATGAGATAGGAGACAGAAAGAGAAGAAAAGTAACTTATTCATTCAGAAGGCACAATATCTAATATATCTGAGAAAAAAGCACAGTGCTGTTTTGTGTTTCTGTGAATTTAACAAAATGCATCTTATCTAGGCTATTATAATTTTTATATCTTCCTTATTATTTCTGAAAAATAGGCTCCATGTTGTTCTGTGGACTCCATGGCTAAATTCTGGTTTTCAGTTACTGTTTAATATTTCATTGTGTACCTCTTCCGTCATTACATTTCCCAGTGGTAAACAACTGCATGGACCTTCAACTTCCTTCTCCAACCAAACTAAAGTGAACATCCTCAATATAGTCCTGTTATAACATTATAAACAAACACACACACACAGACAAGCATCACTTGGCGAAAAGGCTTTACCTTATCTACATTCCCACAGAGTATTACTTTATATTATCCAACCAACAGTTTAATAGGGCCCATCATCCAGATTTATCCTTCATTTTGCTTATTTGATGGATTTATATTTAATAATTCATATATTCTGATTACCAATAATTACAAGCATATCTTTGTATGGTTGAGTGTTTCAGTTTCCTTGTCTTTTTTTATTTCTTTTCATCTTTTGTCCTGATATTTTCTTTATTGTTTGAGTGTTGCATACATTTAAACAGTGATATTTAAGAATTTCCTTTTCTATTACCTTCTCATATTCCCTTCCCACATCTGCTAAAACATTCTTCAAAAAAAATCCCCTTCCAACTTTCATGTCTATGTCCTCAAATAAATTGGTGTGTGGTGATATATTTTATATTTAATCAAATTTGCCTGGAATATCAGAGGACAGAGCAATGTCTTCCAACTTCTCTTTAATTTTTTTTGGTTTTTTTTTGTTCTTGTTTTTGAGATAGGGTTTTGTGTAATAGTCCTGGAATTTGCACTCACAGAGATCCTTATGCCTCTGCCTACCAAGTGCTGGTACTACTAGCATGAGCCACCTCTGCCTGGCTGGTTGTGCCTACAGAATCCCTGAATGTCTTCCTACATCTGCCTTAAATATCTGCTTCCCCTGGTTGTTTCTATTCTGGATTCAACTCTGCATCATAATCCTAGAGTTAGGATTAAAAGTGTTTGCTTGTTAGGCCTTGAACTCACAGAAACACAGATCTCTGTCTCCTGAGTTATAGGATTAAAGGCATAGGTCACCATTAGGTCATTTCCAGACTGCTATAAAAGGCAGGAGATACCACTCTCTGATCCTCATAGCTTGACTGTGGGTGATTCTGTTCTCTGATATTCCAGGCTGATTTTGTTAAATATAAAATATCTCCCTACATTTGGGGTTGATTGCATGATTGTGACTGAGACACTGTATTGCTTATTAGTGGTTTTATCTCTGAAGAAAATGATACACTTTACCTGAATGACTGCTAACTGTCAGCTGTCCTTTAGCGAGGGTATGGCCTCAAAAGCCACTCCTCCATTCCTAGTGGTATGATATATTCAATGTACTTTTCTACTTTTGTTGTTGTTGATTTCAAGTTATTTCTTGTGCATTTTGACACAAGGTCTTCACTAGAACAATGCAAATATCTTCCCCCAATATGTCAGTTGTAAACTTTGTATATTGCTTCATTTGTAACATAGAAAAGTTCATAATATACCATATGGGTAAAGATTTGCATATTTCAAGGTCCAAGAAATATTGTGCTGGGATTTTGATGGGCAGTGCATTGAATCTGTAGATTGCCTTTGGTGAATTGCCATTTTTACTATGTTGATCCTACCAATCCAGGAACATGGGAGAGCTTTCCATTTTCTGATATCCTCTTCAATTTCTTTAGTCAGTGATTTAAAATTTTTGTCAAATAGGTCTGTTACTTCTTTGGTTATAGTTACTCCAAGGTATTTAATACTATTTGCAGCTATTATAAAGGGTAATGTTTCCCTTATTTCTTTTTCAGCTCTTCTATCTTTAGTGTATAGAAGGGCTCCTGATTTCTTTGAGTTAATCTTGTATCCTGCTACATTGCTGAAGGTGTTTATCAGCTGTAGCAGTTCCTTAGAAGAATTTTGTGGGTCACTTATGTATACAATTATATCATCTGCAAATAGAGATAATTTCACTTCTTCTTTTCCAATTTGTATCCCCTTAATCTCTTTTCGTTCCCTTATTGATTTAGCTAAAACTTCAAGAACTATATTGAATATATTGAGGGAGGGGGGACAAAACAGGATTTGCCAGGAGTGGAGACTGAACTAAGCATTATTGGATCAGTGGGACCATGGGACTGTCTGCAACCTGCCCAGGGAGGGGATGGGGAGTTGTGGTGAAGAAAAAAAATGACCTGATGTGGCGGGAGGGGGAAGGGACCTTGAATGGGGATATACAGGGGTAGAAAAAAAAAATCCAGAGGGAAAGCTGAACACAAAGTAATTTTATGTGTAGCAAATTATTTGCATTATCACCCTTGATAAGTCATGCCTATGATTTTTATTTTCTTTATAGTTATTGTTAACTTATCAGCATTTTAAATTCAATTTACTGTTTTTCTTGATAAATACAAAATTTAAAAAAAAGAATAAAATCTAGTCACATTGGGTGCTGGAGAAATGGCTCAGAGGTTAAGAGCACTGACTGTTCTTCCAGAGGTCCTGAGTTCAATTCCCAGCAACCACATGGTAGCTTCCAACCATCTATGATGAGATCTGGTACCCTCTTCTGTATTCTATATACATAATAAATAAATAAATCTTAAAAAATATTTGCATATTTATTTTTCTACTAAGTTTTTTTGTGATTTCACAATTCTTTATGAGAAATTCTGGAGAAAGGGGTGGTTTTAGCAATGGACATAGCTCTTTTTCTTTTATGGTGGGATTATAGAAGTGTTTGTTATCTGAAAAGTCATTGAGTGTTCTGAACTTAACAGTGCATTTTAGTGGGTGCTTAGAAGACAGTAATACCAAGATAAATGAAGACTGTGGAATCCTGACTCATGTAGTTTCAGAGTGAAACTGAACTTAAATAAAAGCATAACTAGGAGCTATTTGGGTAATATTTGGGATTTAGAATCTATGTTTGCTAATCAGATGGGGCTGAAAAACTCATCCGTTATTAATAAGAGATCCATGCCAGTAAGTGAAAATTTCTGTGCTTTATTAGAACACATTTTTGGGTTTTGTTGATTTTTGAGATTACTTTTAATTACAAATTTCTCCCTTATGTTCCCTCCCTCTAAAGCTTCTCATGTACCCCTCCTTGCTCTCGTTCAAATTAATAGCCTTTTTCATTAATTGTTATTACATTCCATGAATGCATTTGCACTTGTATATATATTCCTAAATATATCCTGTTAAGTCCATATGTTATTGTATGCATGTTTTCAGGGTTGATCAATCATTTGTCCATTTGACACAATGGACAACCAATTGGTCTGCTCTTCCCTGGGGGAGGGTCACCTATCCTACTGTCAGTTTTACTTAGTTGCCTATAGTTTCTAGTCATGGACTTTTCCCTATACAATTCAGAATGTTCCTTGGTGTTTTGATTTGGTACACATCTGGGAGTCATGTCGGTGAGATTTTATGGGTGTAGCCACTAATTTTACTAGGAGACATAACTCAAAGCAAATTCTCTGATCCTCTGGCCTTTACAATCTTTCTGCCCCCTGTTCCACAGTGATCCCTTATACTTAGGAGTGGGAGTGTTTTGTTTGTGGATGTACTCATTAGAACTGAGCTTCATAACTCTTCACATCAATTGATTTGATTTTTCTGTAGTAGTTTTCACGTGTTGCAAAGAGAAGTTTTTTGGTGAGGAGGGAAGAGTACACTTATCTGTGAGTATAGGACAAATGTTTAGAGATTGTTGTAAGGGATTATGCTGGTTTTGTATATTAGTGGTGATACATTCTACTCCAGTATCCATGATGTCACTAGCACTGTACCAATATCCATGATGTCACTAGCACTGTACCAATATCCATGTTGTCACTAGCACTGCACCAATATCCATGATGTCACTAGCACTGAGTAGCTGGCTATGTTTCCAGCGCCAGGCATGGTACCCTTCATGTTAATGGGCTTTAAGTGGAATTGAGAGCCATTGATTCCCACTAAGATATGTGTGCTACCACTACACCCAGAAGGCTATCATGCCATGCTGGTCATTGATGTCATTTTTACTAGCTAATTTTATGTTAACTTGACACAAGCTCAAGTTGCCAGAGAGGAGCTAGTCTCTATTGAGAAAATGCCTCCATAAGATCAGACAGGAGGTAATCCTGTAGGACATTTTCTTAATAGGTGATTTATGAGGGAGGGCCCAGTTGCTTTTTGAGTGGTGCCATCCCTAGGCTGGGGTAACAAAAGCAAACTGATCAAAACAGGGGAAACAAGCCAGTAAGTCACATTCCTTCATGGCCTCTGCACCAGTTCATGCTTCCAAGATCCTGCACTGCTTTACTTCCTGTCCTGACTTCCTTGGATGTTGAACTTTGGTTATGATGATTCATCCCAGTAATGGTAACTCTAAGACACAAGCTGGTAGTGGGAGTAAAGACATGACTATATTGTTTTGAGAAAGATTGTGGAAGTTCTTTGGAATTTTGGGCTACAAAAGCCATTGAATGTTCAAAGCTTGGTGAGATGTGTGTAGGAGTTTGAAAGATAAAAATATTAAGGACATTACAGACAATGGAGGCCAGGCTTAAGAAGTTTCAACCGAAAATTTAAATACTCTAATCAGGCCATTTGTTATTTGGAATTAATAGTCTGTGGTTCTCATCAGGTGGGATAAAAAATCAGCTATGATTAAGAAAATATCAGGGCACTTTGGAGCAGGGGCAGCTGAACTCTGCACCTGGCCACACCCGCAGCTCCTGCTGCTCAGGGAATCTGCTAGGAGCCCTACTGCGACCCTGAACTGAGTGAACTGAGCAAACCAACTGCAGGGGTCTCTGAGGGGCAGATTCGAAGCCTGACCAGAGGTGAGGAGGGCTCGGCAGGCCTCAGTGCCTGTATCCTGCCCTGGGAGGGAGAGTTGACCTCACACTGCTTCCGGTTCCGCCACCGGGACCTGTGCTCTCTGAGGCGTCCCAGCGCACTTTGGAGCAGGGGCAGCTGAACTCTGCACCTGGCCACACCCGCAGCTCCTGCTGCTCAGGGAATCTGCTAGGAGCCCTACTGCGACCCTGAACTGAGTGAACTGAGCAAACCAATTGCAGGGGTCTCTGAGGGGCGGATTCGAACCCTGACCAGAGGTGAGGAGGGCTCGGCAGGCCTCAGCGCCTGTATCCTGGCCTGGGAGGGAGAGTTGACCTCACACTGCTTCCGGTTCCGCCACCGGGACCTGTGCTCTCTGAGGCGTCCCAGCGCACTTTGGAGCAGGGGCAGCTGAACTCTGCACCTGGCCACACCCGCAGCTCCTGCTGCTCAGGGAATCTGCTAGGAGCCCTACTGCGACCCTGAACTGAGTGAACTGAGCAAACCAACTGCAGG
>PVIH01019309.1:0-35777 GCA_004025045.1 Sigmodon hispidus | reverse complement strand
CATTTAATAGAAAAAAAATGACACTGTCTGGGGGCTGGAGAGATGGCTCAGCGGTTAAGAGCACCCTCTGCTCTTCCAGAGGACCCGGGTTCGATTCCCAGCACCCACATGGCAGCTAACAACTGTCTGTAGTTCCAGTTCCAGGCAAACACCAAGGCAAATAAATAAATAAATAAAGTTTAAAAAAAAAAAAAAAAAATGACACTGTCTGAAAGAAAAGTAAGTAAAATTGATGTACCTGTAATAAAACCTGAAGGCAGAAGTGCCTCTTCAGACAGGAAAACCCTTAACCAATATATTAGAACATTCAGAAACATCAATAATTAAACATGATGAAAATGTGAGTGGAGTTGATATCCCACTAAGGAAAAGCATCATCTGTATTACCAAAATACTGTAAACAGAATCCATTTTCAGGAAGCAATAACCTGAATATGACTGCATAAAATTAAGCTTTCTAATATTCAGAAACAGATGCCCCACTTGCCAACCACCTGCACCTCTTTTATGTAATGTGCCAACATGTCTCACCCGAGAGCCACCACTGGATTCATGTGTAATAACTGTTAACTTCTGCACATCATCCTAAAGGACTTAAAACTGGTGTTGTTTCTACTTGAGGGGCCTCCTTAGACATACTAGTTGCTAACTCCATCCCTCTCTGCAACCAACACTCCATACTTGCCTAGTGTCCAAAGCTTTTCTAAACAGGGAACCTCCTCCTTCCTTATCCCATGGATCCAGATTATATCAGGATCCAAGTTCTATCTTAAAAATCCCCTTGGCCTAAATCATATGTACCCTCACTCCACCCCATTCACTTTCACAAAGCTACATCCACACAGTACTTTCTCTACTCATGACCTCACTCTGGCTTTTTAATGATTCCCAAGAACTGTAATAAAATTTATCAAAATGTCTCCTTTACATAATTAAAGTAAAAATTCCTCTTAAGATAGCTGTTAGTAAATTTTTACTATATACCTGGTCAAATTACAAGTCATAGAATAATCCCAAATTATCCAGCATTTTTCAGTTTAAAAGACATTTTCATATCTGTTATCTCATTTGACCTTTACATTCAAAGGGAAATGAACCATTATTTCTAACCCATGTTTCAGAGAAAATCAGTTGTCCCAAGAAACCCAAAGTAAGTAACAAAGCCAAATTCTTATGATCACAAACTGCGGTGATATATATTTAATAAATTAGTCTGGAATATCAGAGTCAACCACAGAGCCAAGCCATAAAGGTCAGGGAGTGGTGACCCACACCTTTAACTACTAAACTAATTGACACCAAGACACAGAGGAAGCGGGATAAGAATGCTGCACTGAGAATAAAGGTGCCACGACACATGGTTAGATATAAATAGAAATATGGGTTTTAACTTAAAGTCTAAGAGTTAGCAAGTACTAAGCCTGAGCCATAGACCAATCAGTATGTAATTATATAAGTCATTATTTGGGACTGCTAGTCAGGCTGGACCTCAGGGCTAGGCCAGGCCAGAAACTTCTTACTACAAATGGTGGTCCAACTTGGAGCACATACACCACATAAAACCTGAGAAAGCTTAAAAAGGGTTCTAAAAAAACAAAAACAGAGCCAAGAACAACTTCTAGTTGTGTCTCCCAAGTGGGCCATGGTACAGAGTGACCTTAGGGCTTGAGCTACAAAACTTGGGGTTTTGGCATGCAGTCTCAGTGCAGTAAGGCAGGTCCTGAAGTCTCACAGGAGCCTTCCTTGGTACAAGTATGAGCTGTATATGATGGACTTAAAATTTGTCTTACAGACAAAAAGGGAACAGTCAAAGATGGCTTCTTGGTAGCAGCATTTTCTTAGATGGTGGAGAGCAGAGGTGCTGCTACTTTAAGAGAGGCTTTCTGGCTCAGCTTTAGCAACAAGAACTTTAAGGTTTTTTTAAGAGGCCCTGCTGCCAAACACTTAAATGAGGTTTATGAGCAGTGAGTGGTAGTGCTCTCTTTGATGGCAGTGTGGACCCTAAAATTCCCCAGAGTCGGGGTGTTGAATGTAGTCCCTTCCAGTACCTCTGCTATGAGGCTAGGCTCTCACAGACCAAGGATCTGGGTGGAGCAAGCAGCCATAGCTGAGCCTTTAATCCTAGCCATGCCTTAGTAAATTAAAGCTGTAGCAGAAAAAGAGAGAAATAAAAAAAAAACACCTCTAATGGTTTATAGTGTGTTTAAAAATATACATAGGCTTGGGAAAGAAAAGAAAAAGGTTTGTAAAAACAAGTGTATGAGGGCTGGAGAGATGGCTCAGAGGTTAAGAGCATTGACTGTTCTTCCTGAGTTCAATTCCCAGCAACCACATGGTGGCTCACAACCTTCTATAATGACATCTGGTATATTCTCTTCTGTATACTATATACATAATAATAAATAAATCTTTTTTTTAAAAATTGCTTAAAAAAGAAATAGAGTAAAATAAAATAACAAGCCATATAAAGTTAGAAATTACAGAGTCTGAATACTGTATGTTATTGTTTTGTCTTGGAGTTTTTTGAATGCTGAGGAAGCAGCAAGAGCTGCTAATATGTGATTATAAATGTTGCTGAATTAAACCAACCTATATATTTTGTAAATGCTCTGACTTCAAAATTGAAATCAAAAGATATGTTACTTTGGAGAAGAGGCTTTGTTTTTATTTCCACAGAAAATGAGGGGCTGTGGATTTATTCTGGGTTAAAGAAAATAATGTTTGATTGAGGAAGACCCCCAAAAAACCTCAGATGCAAATGGATGCCCAGGTGATCCAAAATTTCATAACACCACTGTTGCAGTTTTCTCTGTTCCATCCAGAACATTTTCAAGGAGACTGGCTGAGATGACCCAATTTCACAGAATACATCACTCAGGACTTGCCCATAATCTTAAATTTTCCTTGGGTCCCCATAAGATTACCAGTGCTCCCAAGCCACAGGAAGTAGTCTAGAGAACTACACTCATATTCTCAAAAATTGATTATAGATGTTTGTCTTTGTTAAGAATGTAGGTTGCAAGTTGTTATAGATAATGGTCTGGAAAAAAGCTATACAAAAGAGATTAAATTTGAGGTTGTTTTAAAAGGAAAAAATGGGGAAATACAGGCTGGAAAGATCGCTCAAAGGTTAAGAGCACCGACTGTTCTTCCAGAGGTCCTGAGTTCAATTCCCAGTAACCACATGGTGGCTCACAACCATCTATAATGAGATCTGGTTCCCTCTTCTATATACTGTATACACGATAAATAAATCTTTAAAAAAAAAAAAAATTGGGAAATGCTGTGGGACTATGCCCTTGTATACTGTAAATATTTGTCACTTGCATTGATTTAATAAAACTCTGAATGGCCAAGTAGCTAGGTAGAAGTAAAGGTGGGGCAACCAGACTATGAGAAGCAGAAAAGTAAAGAACAGATGCCAGCCAGATACAGAGGAAAGATGAGAATGCTGCACTGAGAAAGGTACCAAGCCACATGGCTAAACACAGATAAGAATCATGGGTTAATTTAAAAATAAGAGCCAGTCAGTAATAGGCTTCAACTACTGGCCCAACAGTTACTATAAAATTAAGCCTCTGAGTCAATTATTTTTCCATGGCTGAAGGACCTCAGGTGGGAGAGATCTGTCCAAATCGAGGGCCCAGACAAGAGGCAGAAACATATGACTACAGAAATCCATTGTCCTTTCCACACACCCATTCAGTCTTTGACCAAGGAAGTAAATGGTGAACCAGATTTCTAAATTCCCCTTAACTAAAGCTAGGGAATCAAGCACCTAGAGAAAAATGAACCGGGCGTTTTACTGGATTTTTGCCCCATCTGGCCCAGAGGTTCGGACCTGCCCATGGCCGCTCCCCCCACCCACAAATGACTCAGACACTTATATTAATTTTATCTTGTTTGGCCTATGTCTGAGGCATATTGCTAGCTAGCTCTTTTAATTTAACTCATTTCATTAATCTGTTTTGCCACGTGGCGGTGGCCCATGGCTCACCTGTGTTCCTACATGCTTCTTCTTCCAGCCGGATTGAGTCTCTCTCCCCTAACTCTGCCCTCCTCCTTCTACTCAGGCTCCAATTCCTCCACCTACTTCTACGATGACTGACAAGGGCCAAAACAGTTCCTTTATTTAAAGAATGATATTCACAATATATAGAAAGACATTACCACATCACTCAGGTAATCGCCTCTATTTTAAGCAAGCCCCTAACCCCAACTTGAAACAGGACTGAGTTTTCAACTTCTCAGAACTATGAGTACAAAATACAAAACAGGAGATAGCCTAGGGCTATCTGATAGCAACCATGAAAGTACATAAGACAGTCTATAGACGAAGGTTTGACAAACTATGGGCTAAGACAACAGAAGGATTCTGGAAAGTCCCTAAAAAATGAGCTAATCAGAATTGCATCTGTATTGAGACCCCTAACTGATATGTAACCTCCTGGTTTTTGCCTTTAAAAAAATTCAGCTTGCGGGGCTGGAGAGATGGCTCAGCGGTTAAGAGCACCGTCTGTTCTTCTAGAGGACCCGGGTTCGATTCCCAGCACCCACATGGCAGCTAACAACTGTCTGTAGTTCCAGTTCCAGGCAAAACACCAAGGCAGATAAATAAAATAAATAAATAAAGTTTAAAATATTTATTTATATTAAATAAAATAAATAAATAAAGTTTTAAAAAAAAAAAAAATTCAGCTTGCAGAGGGGCGGGTGCCTCCTCCGGCCACAGCTATGACAGTGCGCTCGGATGGGGTCCCTGAAGAGGCTTGTACTTGTCAATAAACTTTGCTTTTGCATTTCGGAGAATTTGAGTCTCTAGTGGTCTCCTTGGGGGGTAGAGTCTTGAGACCAGGGCACAACATTACTAGCTTCATGGCATCAACATGCAAAGATAACATAACAGCACTAGAAGACACCTGTTCCTTCATGAAAAAACTACCATAGCATCACTTGGAATAGTGAGTCAAGAAGGATGGAAGTCAACGTTTACTGAACTCTTATGCTATACAAATAACATGGTAACCATATCACCACTGTAAAGTGAGTATTATCCAACTTTTGCAGATGAGAAATAAAAGATTTATTCAATCGTTAATAGTTTGTTACCCAACAATAGATAAAACTACCTCATAGGGGCTGGAGAGATGGAAAGAACAGTTTTTGCCATTCTTCCAGAGGATTCAAGTTCAGTTCCCACCACTTATATTAAATATTTACATATTATTAAATATATAAAACTGTCTATAACTCCAGTTCCAGGAGATATGATGTCTTTTTCAGGCCTCCACAGGCACCTGCGCACATATGGTGCACATACATACACTCATGCAAAAAAAAATGTAAAATTAAAAAGCAAAATAAACACTGTCTACTAAGCAAAGTCAAGATGGTTGAAACCAGATTCCCTAATTCCCAAGTTTTCGGAGGTTTGGGGGCGTTTTTGTTTGTTAGGATGTTTTTTTTTTTTTATTTTTTATTTATACTTGTCTAGATGTACACCTGTACATCAGATCCCATGGACAGTTGTGAGCTGCCACATGGGTGCTGGGAATCGAACCCGGGTCCTCTGGAAGAACAGTCAGTGCTCTTAACCTCTGAGCCATCTCTCCACCACTGCCACTATCACCACCACCACTCTTTTTTTTAGAATTCTTAAATAGGAGCTGGAGAGATGTCTAAGAAGTACACATAGACATACATGAAGACAAAACACCAATGCACATAAAATAAAATATTTTTTAAAAGAATTATTAAAATAGCATTCCTAGGAGCTGTGGTTTAGTGGGTAAAAGTGCATGCTCTATACCATGTGGCCCTGAGTTCAGATCCCCAGTACCCATGTAAAATCTAGGTGCAATACACATCTGTAACTCCAGAATGACAGGGTGCAAAGAAAAGCAGATCCTGGGATGGACCAACATTTCTGGAACAAGAAGTTCCAGGTTCAATGAAATACCCTGTCTCAAAAGAGAGCAACAGAAAAGATACCAATGTTGATTTCTGACCTCTATACACGTGTACACGTGGACACACACACACACACACACACACACACACACACACACATCCCTTATATACACACAAATTAAAGACAAAACAAATAAAAAACAGCATTCTTGCTAGGTGTAGTGAAGGATGATGCCAGCACTCCAGCATTGAGAAAGCAAGATGGAGGCAGGACGTTGGGGAATTTAAGGTTACCCTGGACTCTACAGTAAAACTTTGTAGTAATAATAATAGAAATGATGATGACAATGATGATGATGACAGAGCCTGACAGCCACCGTGGAAGAAAAGAGCCAAGTTCCAGAAGTTGTTCTCTGACCTTATCAAGCACATGGCTGCACTCACAAACATCTTACATACAATGATAATAATAGATTTTAAATCTTAAAAATAAAAAAGAACACTAGCGGGGCTGGAGAGATGGCTCAGTGGTTAAGAGCACCCTCTGCTCTTCCAGAGGACCCGGGTTCGATTCCCAGCACCCACATAGCAGCTAACAACTGTCTGTAGTTCCAGTTCCAGGCAAAACACCAAGGCAAATAAATAAATGAATGAATGAATGAATGAATGAATGAATGAATGAATAAATAAATAAATAAATAAAAGAACACTAGCTGTGGTGGCACATGTTTTATCCCAGTACTAGGGAGGCAGAGGCAGGTGGAGCCCTCTGAGTTCAAGGTTAGTCTGGTCTACAGAATGAGTTCCAGGACAGCCAGAGCTGTTACACAAAGAAACCCTATCACAAAAAGTAAATAAATAAATAAAATAAAAAAGAACAATAGCTACATACTGTAGGTATGTGTGTAGGTATACATGTGCTAGATATTAGTTCATGTATATTATTGAGCCAATTGCTATATTATCTAAGAGTTTATTAGAAACTTGAATGTCTATTTTCAGGCATGTCTTATAACTAAAAATCTAGTGTGAATGTTGAATTTGGTAAATAGCCTGTTACTAATTAGTTGGGACATCTCAATTTAGTTACTTCTCTAAATTAAATTTTTCTTCTCTTCCTTGAGATTTTTGCATGAGTAAAATAAAAACAATACCTACTACCGCTCAGGATGCTCATTAAAATTTAGAGATAATATATGTAAACCACCCGGGGGCTGGAGAGATGGCTCAGAGGTTAAGAGCACTGACTGTTCTTCCAGAGGTCCTGAGTTCAATTCCCAGCAACCACAAGGTGGCTCACAACCATCTATGATGATATCTGGTACCCTCTTCTGTATAATGTATAATAAATAAATAAATCTTAAAAATATATATATATGTAAACCACCTAGGACAATATCTAGTAAATGGTAGCTATAATCGTCTCCTGCCCTCTGGATTTCCCCAGCCAAAATACACAGCTGAAAATTTAAAGCATAAACATACAATACTCTAAATACAATAGACTGTTTGGTACTAAGGAAAACAAATATTTAGGTGATTTAAATTTTTAATTTCCATCAGATATTCTGGCTGGGGGAGGGAGGATCCAGATAATCAAAATCAAACTACCTTGAATCCCTAAGCAAAACCTCTTCCCACTTCAGGAGATCCCAGCTACCTAGTAACCACCTGCCAGCCCCAAACTAAAGAAAATTGGCTCTGCTTTGTGCTAATTACCCAAGCAGCCTGAGCAATCTAAAATAAAGAGAATTGTCAGCTAGAATGTTAGTGAAATTATCCACAACAGGAGACCAGAGAATCCAAATACCACCAGGCAGTTATTTCCATGAGAATAAAATCACAATTTATGAGCCCTGCAAATTATACCATTATTAAAACAAACATCCCATTGAGGCTACAGCTATCAGATAAATGGCTTTATTGTCCCTATTGTTTCATCCACTGTCACAAAGCGGTGCAAACTGAATGAGCTGTTACCAGAAGCAGTAATTTCTAGGAAATTACACTGCAGACCTCCATCTTAAGGCTGCTCTGTGCAGGGGTATACACACTCTAGAGGGGAAAGGGGAAATGAAGAATCAATTGCTCTTCACCTGCCACCAAACTCAAAAACCCAAGGCTTGACTGATGGGCACAACTCACCAGTTTTTCTCTGCTTTGTTTCCCTTCTCTCAGCAGGCAGTTCCTGGACTTGCCCAGGAGGAAGGATCTGAACTGAGCAAATCACTCTATTCACTAGAAAACTTTTACAAGCCTCCAACCCAAATAAACACAGAAGAGACAAGAAAATGGTCCAAGGGTTTCCTTGGCTCCCAACAGTACAAAGTACCTCAAGCTACAGCACTGAGAACGAATGAGAATGTACAAAAGCATGGCAGAGGACCTTGCCATTATTAATAAAGAAAAACAAATCCCTTAACACTGTTAGCATCACATACCTCAAACTGTATCTTCAGGCTTAAATAAGTGACCTGAAACATACTACAGAACAACTATTCTCTGCTGATTTATGTCATGGAAGAGGCAAGGCAAATGTAACTCACTGAATACATAAATATACCAATTTTGAAAATGGAATGCCAACCACTGCACACAAGCACACCTCTAGTTCTCAAAACCCAGAGGTAGAACAGACACACCCTTACTGAAAGGTAAGAATTTAAGACTCAGCGAAATAGGGCTGGAGAGATGGCTCAGTGGTGAAGAGCACTGAACTGTTCTTCCAGAGGACCTGAGTTTGATTCCCAGCATCCATATGGCAGCTAACAACTGTCTGTAATTCCAAGATCTGACACATGTATACAGTGTCAGATATAACACAGTTATACATGTAGGCAAAACACCATGAAATAAAAATAAATATTAAAAAAAGACTCAGAAAAATAGTCACTTGCCCAGTCATAGAGCTTCTAAAATTAAGATCCTTGCTAAATGTTCTCTAATTTTAAAATTAAACACTCTTTTAAGTTTTTACTTTCTTTATCCTACCTACTAGTGATACCAAATAAAATACTGTTTAAAAAAAAACAATTCTGTGCTATTAAACCTAAATTCTACCTGAATCTTTCATGAAGTTCTAGCACCATAAAGCAGTCATGAGAGATGTAGAACTAATAACTTATCATAAAGTTCACTTTCTAAAACAAATTTATAAAGTGAATGATGATCATAACCTCAGCCTCATAGATTTTATAATTTACTCAGGGCAGAATGGAAACTAAATAGAACTCTTGGACTACAAATTCAACTGTTCACACAACTTTATCATAATGCCAAACTTACATCTAGGCATAAAGACTCCAACATCTGATTGGAGTTCCTTGCTTATTTATAAAGAACATCTGTTTATAATTAATAGCATGCAGAACACTGGGCTTGGAGAGGGGACAGGGCCTCAAGCTACCTTAAGCTAAACTTTCCTGCTTCAAAAGTACTAGAAGTTGGTTCAAAAAAACAACATGAGGTCTACACAGAGCTCTAAAATCCTAGGTGTCCTCTGGGACCACCCAAAAAAAAAAAAACGTAAAATGGTAATACTGGCCCCCCTGGGCTAGAGGGTCTCCTAGATATTGAACACTGTGCTATTCTCAGTGTGCACTCTCCCTAATATTTCTCATGGTCTTTTAAGCAGGTGGTAGCATCCTCATTTTACAAGTAAACTAAGGCTGAAAGATAAGGTGACCAAATGCTTGCTGGTATGACCTCAAAACCACAATAAATTTGTGGTATTAGAACACACATCAGCTTGTGCCATGTTCTGTTGGTACTCAGGGGAGACCTGCCCTTTCCTAAACATAAATACAGGAGTGAATGGAGGGGGGGAGGGGCAACAGAGGATAGGATGGGGGAGGGGACTGGAAAAAGAGGAAGAAACTGGAGCTGGAATGTAAAATTAATTAATTAATTAATTTTTAAAAGAAAAATAAAACACATCAGTAGCTGCTTGAGTTGGGGGCAGAACAAAGGGAAATGATTTTAATAAGCAAGAGCCAGCAGGAAGCTTTAGAGGAGATAAAAATGCTCACCATCAGGATTGTAGTGATGGTTTCATAGGTATAACCAGATGGCATATCTTAGCAAACTACGTTAAATTTGTCATTTTTTTGTCTATCAGTTTTACCTCAGTGAAGCTATATAAAGGAAATCTCACACACACACACACCATGTGTATACAGAAACAATCACACATTTTCTTTTTTTTTCTTCTTTTTATTATTATTATTACGAACAAAGAAGTCACGCTTTCTATCCCTGTATATCACTATTCAAGGTCCCTTCCCCATTTTCTTTTTTACTAACCACTGACCATCATAATATCAACCTTTATATTTTGTCTGATTATACATATGCCAAGCATATAAACTATTTCCTTAACCAATCTAGTTTCTAATTCATATTAACACGATATCATTGAAATTTATATAAATACTCACAAATAACAAGTATTTTTCTAAATAATAGCATTTTGAAATACATTTTCATACAAATGTAAATTATAAAATGTGACTTGGTAAAAAAATAAAAAGTAAAGGTTTTTTTTATATCACACAAACTTGGAAATAAATTTCACTTGATTCCTACTAGTGGATCTAGTAAGGTTTCCAAATCTGTGTCCAGTTCTTCAAAGTCAAAGTAAGCAAAATGCATGTCTATAATCACAACTCTCAAAAGGCAGGAACAACAGATCTCTATGGGTTGAGGCCAGCCTAGTCTATAAAGTGATTTCCAGGCCAGCCTGTCTTTAAAAAAAAAAAAAAAATCAGACTTAGAGTGATAATAACCAGGTTACCAGTCTTAGTTCTGCCTACGTATGTAACTGGATACTACTAGCATTTATTTCTTTCCAAGTCTGGAAGCTGGGAAATCCAAAAACAAGGTGCCAGGAGATGCAACGGTGTCTGGAGAGGACAGATGGCAGGCACTCTTCTCATTGCACCCTCACACAGCAGAGAACAGAGAAGGCCATGCTCCCTAGTAAGCCTTCTTACAAGAACAGCCTACAATCAAGATCTAATTACATCCCAAAAGCCTCATTTCCAAATACCATCACACTGGGGATTAGAGCCTCAGTATGTGAATTTGAAAGAAACACCAACACTTAATGGAACTATGATTTACAGGAAATCATGCCCTGTACCAAGCACTGAAGTAACTACTTTATTTCAACTATATAATGTAAATACCACTATATCCTCATCTAATAAATAAAAAAAGTTATAAAAAGATTAAATCATTAGAAAATCACGCATCAAGTAAATCCAACAAATGAAATTTAAACCCATTTGCAAAACTATTCTGATAAACAAACTTAAATGGCATAAAATACTATTAGTGCTGGTATCAAATAAATAATAGAATTTCTACTCTCCTGCCCCTCCCACCCATGCTGAAAATCAAAAACAAGCCCTAGTGTTCTACCTTTAAGATACAACCCACATGCAAGCTTGCACTCTCGCTCTCTCTCTCTCTTTTTTTTTTTTTTAAACAATTTATTTTTATTTCATGTACATTGATGTGTGAAGATGTTAGATCCCCTGGAACTGGAGTTACAGACAGTTGCGAGGTGCCATGTAGGTGACGGAAATTCCAGATCCTCTGGAAGAGCAGTCATACTCCCCCACCTTTTTTGTTTTGTTGTTTTTTGAGATAGGGTCTCACTTCTGGAGTCCTGGCTAGCTCGAAATCATGGTCAATCTTCCAGCCTTAGCTTCCCAAGTGCTGAGATTACTGACATGAAGCACCATTCCTAGTAGCCTCTATTAAGGCAAGCTTCTCTAAAGAAATCTAGTGTATCAAAAAGAAAAGGTTGATATTCAATAAATTAAATTTTTAACTAGTTAAGACTAACATATGTACTTTAACTAATTCATCTCCAGTTTCCAGAACTATTGTTTGTCATATCAGTACAGAACAAAATGGAATTTGAAGTTCTCCAGGCTTTCTGCTCTGGATTGGCATCTTCCTGGGTTGAGAAGCTACTGGTTCTCAGCCTCTCCAGTGTGATGGCAGTCACTGTTGGATTGCTCACAACATACTCTATAAACCAATCTACTTTTACTATGTATTCAACTGCTTCTGTCCCTCTGGAGTAGTGGTTCTCAACCTTTGTCATGCTTTGACCCTTTACTACAGTTCCTCAAGTCGTGATGACCCCCAACCATAATTTGCGTTGTTACTACATAACTGTAATTTTGCTACTATTATGAATCATTCTGATATGCAGAATATCTGATACATGACTCCCAAAGGGGTCTCAACCAGAGATTAAGAACTGCTGCTCTCAAGAATTTTAATATAGCCCAATAAGAAATAAGTCTGAAAATACATTAAATAAAAGCATGTTGGTTTAGATTAAATTGAGGTAATAAAACCAACTTTAAAAATGCACACAAATGAAACAAAAACAAACAATAAAACTATTCAATTTCATTGAAAGACTGTTTATGGCAAAAACACAAAGATCATTAATTTATGAAATCTCAATCCTTAACTATATTATCTTTTTTTCATTCTGTGTGATAAGACACAAATATAAAGTGTTTTGCTATGTGGCAAAGTATAAGAACTAACTCAAAAGCTCTAAAACATCCATGCAATGTGGTTGCAAATTCAACTAGCTGGGTTTTGCTTTTTTCATAAAACTCCATTTTCCGGGCTGGAGAGATGGTTCAGAGATTAAGAGCACTGGACTGCTCTTCCAGAGGTCCTGAGTTCAATTCCCAGCAACCACATGGTGGCTCACAACCATCTATCTTGAGATCTGGTGCCCTCTGCTGGCACACAGGCATAGTGGAGGCAGAATGTTGTATACATAATAAATAAATCTTAAAGAAAAAAACCTCCATTTTCAATTGAACAAACAACTAATAGGCAAACCATAATTATTCAGACTTGGATGTCTGGCAGACATCTTTTCCAAAAATGAACAATGCAAGACTGTCACTCAAGGAAAACAACTGTCAGTATTTGTTGGCCATGATAAAATTGGAACTTTCAAAAGAAAATTAAAAAGATTTGTTGTTGGCAGTGATGGCACATGCCTTTAATCCTAGCACTCAGGGAAGCTGAGGCAAACAGATCTCTGTGAATTTGAGGCCAGCTGAGTCAACAGAGCAAGTTCCTGGGCAACACACAAAGCGCTATCTCAAAAACAAAAACAAAAAAAAGATTTATCTGAGGGGACCAGTAGTAGTATTAATAAATGTAATTTTTTTTATATTATACAGCAGAAAACATTGACTTTTTTAGATCACTCAGAGAAATAGACTGAGTTGTGTGTAACCCTTCTCAAATAGATGTTGAAGTCCAATAAAATAGTAGTTAGATTGGAAATTAGAGCCTTTGAGAGAGTTAGGTTTAAGTTATTTATAATGAGGTTTAGAAGAGGTTTGGTGTACACTAGTGGTGAAATTAGCACCCTTATTAAGAAGAAACATTGAAGAGAGAGCATGTGTCACATGCCTGTAATTCCTGCACTTGAGAGCCAAAGGATCAGCAAGTTTGAAGCCAAACTAGGCTACATGAAACCTGACTTTGACTCTGGTTAGCAGAAACCGCCTCCCCAAAATTATTCTCTGACCTTCATAGTGAGTTCACACACACTCAAACTAAAAAAAAATAATAATAAAATAAAACAGACTGGATCGGCATAATGGATCATGCCTTAATCCTAGTACTCAAGAGAAAAACAAGCATACTCACCATTACCACCCACATGAGTGACCACACAACCAGAAGTAGCACCTATAAAGCAAGAAAACCCTCCTTACAAAACTAACCTAAGCCAGGTGGTGGTGTACACTCAAGAGGCAGAGGCAGGGGGATCTCTATGAGTTTAAAGCCAGCCTGGTCTACAAAACAAATTCTAGTGCTGTTACATAGAGGAAACTTGTCTCAAAAAATAGATAAATAGACGGATGGATGGATGCCTGAGAAATCTATTATTTGTAAATGACCCAAAGGGATTATTACAAAACAAAGATATCTACCTATACACACTGCCTACAAGAAGTCATAAACACTGGTCCAGAGTGTGATTTATTTTAACTTCTTCTTGGATAATTCTGATGAACAACCAAGACATTATCTAAGTAGGTTTAGACTACAGTTTAAAACCAGGATGTTTTACATACAGTAATTTAAAAGGGGGGTGGGATGACACACATCTTTAATCCCAGCACTCAAAAGGCAGAGGCAAGCAGATCTTTGGAGTTCAAAGCCAGCCTGGTCTATACAGAGGAACCCTGTGTCAGAAAACAAAAACAAGAAGAAAGAAGAAGGGATTTTTTTTTTTTTAATTGTTTTGTTTTTCAGTAGTGTTGGAAAGATCAAACACAAGGCTTCATACCTGCTAGACAAGGATTCCTCAGATGCCACCCAGAGGGTTTGGAACAATGCAGACCAAGTTGTTTGTTTTGTTTGTTTTAGACAAGGTTTCACTTTATAGCACTCACTGGCCTGGAAACCAGAGAGATCTGACTGCCTCTGCCTCCTGAATGCTGAGATTAAGGCATACACCACAATGCCCATCGAAAACCAAGTTTTCTTTTCTTTTTTTTTTTTTTTAATTTTTTTTTTTTTTTTAACTTTATTTATTTATTTGCCTTGGTGTTTGTCTGGAACTGGAACTACAGACAGTTGTTAGCTGCCATGTGGGTGCTGGGAATCGAACCCGGGTCCTCTGGGAGAGCAGACGGTGCTCTTAACCGCTGAGCCATCTCTCCAGCCCCAAAACACCAAGTTTTCAATACTAGGTTTTTTCTAACCTGCTATGTAATCAAATATAAACTACCTAATTCCTATGGCCTAAACTGTCTTTAACACTTGGGCATAATTCTTAAAGATTTATTTATTTATGTATTATGAGTTCTCTATCTGCATGTACTACTTTATGCCAGAAGAGGGCATCAGATGCCACTAAAGATGGTTGTGAGCCACCATGTGGTTGCTGGGAATTGAACTCAGAACCTCTGGAAAAACAGTCGGTGCTCTCCAGTCTGCATAATTCCTTTATACAGTAGAAATGTGAGGATTAAACTATATATGGAGGACAGAAAACATCCACCATATTGCCCACAACAGATACTCAACAATCAAACTGTTTTGTCCACCTTTAGTCCCTACTTATCCTAAAGCCTAAGAAAAATTACTCTTGAGTTTTGATTCCTTTATCATTAAAGTAAAATAGTGCCATATGAGCAATGTATGTACTACAAATCCAGTAATAATTTAACAGTATTTGCAGAAGTACACATAGCACACTTACATATTTTATTTGGAAATATGAACTGTAT
Organism: Sigmodon hispidus; assembly: GCA_004025045.1. NCBI lineage: Eukaryota > Metazoa > Chordata > Mammalia > Rodentia > Cricetidae > Sigmodon > Sigmodon hispidus. The sequence goes on along the minus strand of PVIH01019309.1, from coordinate 20,571 downwards.
GTACAGATAGGGATTTTTAATATCAAGTAAAGGCATGAAGACACATTAGAAAACTAAAATGCATATAAAATTACAAAACAGTGCTAGAAAAGAAATGTGAACATCAGCAGAAATTGTTAAAATTTAAAGGAAATGATCAAAATGCAAATTTAAATTCAGGTCATAATCTCAAATCAGCCAAAAACTGACATTTACTATGAAAAATGTATCAGCTGAGGTTTCCTTCAAAATGTTTATATATCTAAAGAAAAAAAAAAAAAAAAAAAAGCACAGGGCTTGGGAGATAGGTCAGTAGGCAAAAACACTTTCAGTGAAGCAAGAGGACCTAAGGTCAAATGCCATGCACCCAGATAAAAGTCAGCGTGGCCACACACTCCTAGCACTGCAGGGCTGGGGGAAGACAGGCAGTCCCAGAAGCTTGTTAGCTAGCCAAATTGGGGGGGGAGGAGTTGAGGGAGGAGAGTATGAGCTTCAAGTTTTATGAGACCCTGTCTCAAACAAAATAAAACAAGTGGTGAGCAATAGAGAAAGAGACCTGATATCTCACATCCATGTGTACATATATCCCTAATACACACACCATAAAAATAAATGAATAAACACTTAAAAGACTAAAAACAAAACAAGAAACCTCACAAAGCAGATATTTTGAAAAAAAAAAAAACAAAAAACCTTGACAATTTATTAATACAATTAAATTCTAAATTTTTTGTTTTGTTTTGGTTGTTTTGAGACACAGCTTTACTGTGCAGCCCTGGCTATCCTGGAATTAACTCTGCAGACCAGGCTGGCCTCAAACTCAGAGAGCCACCTGCCTCTGCCTCTGCCTCTGCCTTTGCCTCTGCAGTGCTGAGATTAGAGGTGTGAGCCACCACAACCCAGTTCTAAATTCCATTCTCCCTAAGTAAAAAAACCCACATTTAAGGAAAACATGGATCTTGCTCCTCGATAGAGCATCATATCTCTGCCTTACTGTCTTCACTGAGTTCAACCACTCACTCACTTTAAAATGCATTCCAAAGGAAAGAGACTACTACCCTCACGAGAGTTACAACTAAGTGAAAGGAAAGACAAAAAGAATTAAATTGGGGGCTAGAAAGATGGCTCAATGGTTAAGAGCACTTATTGCTCTTGTAGAGGACTCAGGTTCTTAGCACCCACATGGTAGTTCATAACTATCCAAAACACCAGGTAATCTGACCTCTTCAGGCATGTGCAAACTAATACTCATATATATAAAATAATTTTTAAATTAAAAAAATAATAAAAAAGACCAGACATGGTGAGGCATGCCTTTAATCCCAGCATCTGGGAGGCAGAAGCAGGACCTGTATGAATTATAGAACAGCCTGTCCTAAATAGTGAGTTACAGGACAGCTGGAGCTACATAAGAGACCTACCTCAAAATAAAGTAATAATAAATAAATATTAATTAAAGAATTAAATGTTCCTAAAGTCAATCAAGCACTAGAACAGGGACATGCACTAGATGTTCTCTGGGTACAAAATAGGGGCACTTGGTTGTTATGACAACCTTAGCTGTTCTCAAAGATTTCTTAAGGAATATCATTTAATCCAAAAGGATGAACAAAAGGAGATATGTCATAAGCAGTTATGAAACATCAACATAGCTCAGCAACTACACCATGCTTAGTAACCAGTACTATGAGTGATGAAAATCCAGGAGAGTACACTATACTGAAGTTAGGCACAGATCACAGACACCCATATATATAGTGAGTGAGAAAGTGACAAGAACATACCCCATAGATCTGTCTTGAGCAACCATATGGATAATATGGTAATCCCTTTAAGTTAGGATAAAACACAAAAGAAACTGTTTTAACTGTGTGTAAGAAGTTCACGGAGACAGAGGTCAGACGCAGACAGCAATGAGAGTTGTTCAGTATCAGGAGATAATGAATTTGAGGACATTGGAATGGTAAGGAGAGAAGCCAGTGGTATATGTAAGTCTGAAGCGTAGGAAAGAAATCTGGGCTGGAAAATGATTTGACAGTCATTAGCATACGGGCAAGACTATTCACAGTATCAAAGAAATCAAGTGAGCCAGTAAGCCAACCCTAAAAAAAATATAAACACTCATACACAGCAAATAAAAATAAATAAAAAGAAAAATGCCAACACATTAAAAAGCAGAAATAACAAGCACTTTGTCATAACTGTCAGCTATTTTTTTCCCTGAGAGACATGATAGCACACACCTGTAAAACCAGAAATTTGGAGGCTGACAGAAGGAACACCGCAAATCTGAGGCCAACTTGTTCTAAATTCCAAGCTAGCTCCCGTCAGCCACGATGACCTGAGTTCCATCCCTAAGACCCAAAAGGTAGAAACAGAGATAGATTCCCTCAAGTTGTACCACTGACTGCCACACATACACCAGGACACAAACACACACATTAACTAAATAAATTTAATTTTAAAAATAGTCTCTCAGCCAGGTGTGGTGGTACAAACTGCAGGATCTCCATGACAACAGTAGGGTGTCTAAGAGGAATTTCAGTGAGAAATCCAGTGATAACGATGAGCCAGAGACCTTGAACCATACCAATGAATGACTCACTGCAGTGAACGGTTTGTGGGTGGGGCTGATTAGACAGAGGTGTATACTCTGTGACACACAGCAGCTCCCAATACCACTAGGATGAATAAAGAGGTTTTGGAAAGACAAAGGAGTAAGGTGGTTTTTATTTGCTTGTTTGTTTTATTTTTAATTAATTTAGAGGAATATGCTGTAGGAGTTAGGGGCTGATTTGGAGGGACTGGGAAGTAAAACAAATTAGAGTGTATGATGTGAAATTCCCAAAGAATCAATAAAGAATTATCTTTTCAAAAATGTTCCCCCTGCTAAACAGAAAACCAAGAAGGGCAAAAAAAAAAAAAAAAAAAAAAAAATTTAAAACATGAACAGTAAAAGCTGGGTCTGGATATAAAGCTCATCCAGAGTGCTTGCCTTAGTAACAGTAATAGCTACTACACTAAATGCCAACTATGTGTGCCCATGATCCAGGTATCTTGTCCTTATTTAACTCATTTATCAACCCAACAATGAGTATTAATGCCCTCTTCAATGTGTACAAATAGCCCTCACTCTATTACTCTCTGTAACTGTCACAGAGAACAAAAAGCAAAGTAGCTCTATTTGCCTGGATAGTGGCAAATAAACAATATGTATTTTCCATTTCAATAAAGCCTTAATTCTTTCATTTTTAGCTATTAAGCACACTAACTTAATGTGGCATTAATTCCCAAAAGTTCACTAGGAAGAAATCCTGTAGTCCTTTTTCTAAGTGGCTATAGCTAACAACCTTTAAATTTCAAGGGAGAATGTCCCATTCTACTGGAAGAACTAAGTCTAACAAGCTTTTTATCATATACAAATACCCTAATTTCTGTTTGGAAGATACATTTATATACATTTATATAATCATTTACAATTTAAAAATATTTTCAGTTATTCTATCAGGTGAGCCTAAGTTGATAGTTAATAAATGATCATCAATGAATATAGATTACAAATTTCTTAGACAAACATTACTTCATTCAGGTTGCTAAGCTTCTGGTATGTGCAACTGAACGGTCCGCACAAATAGGTAAGAGCCAGGAAGGCTGCCTATCTGCAAAATGGAAGATGTATAAAAATATAACTAGAAAAGTAGAGTGATCCAAGTGTGTAGTGCATGCCTAACATCAACTAAAGCAGGAGGACCTCAAGGTTGAGACTAGCCAGAACTACACAGCAAGTCCATGTCATTGTCTCATAAAAAAATTAATAGTTTGCCAAAACATGACAAGAAGCTTCAAGTTAATATAGCAAAGAATTAGAATCTAGGACATCTAGAATTCCTACCAATGAGAAGACTTCAAAACAACGCCCTTTCAGAGCTTACGAACACTACTTCCACCACCACTACCTTGTCGCTCTATTTCCAACTAAGATTGAGTAATTTGATTGTCCATACAGACAAATTTGCTTCCTCTAGCTATCTAGACTACACATATGCTTTATTGCCTGTATATATGCACAATAGAAAGTTTTATGGGTAGTAGGCTCAATGTTTGAATACCATAACTTATGGGAAGTTCTGATCTGAAGGGAAGGAGCAGGGAATTAAAAGGTAAAGAGCTAATAATACACACTAATTTGCCTTTTTACTTTTTTGCAATTTCCTATTTATTACAAGTATATGTATTATTTGGGTTTTTTTTAAGGAAATATAACATCTTTTAATAAGATCACTCTCTAAAATAATGTTAATGCGGGGCTGGAGAGATGGCTCAGCGGTTAAGAGCACCATCTGCTCTTCCAGAGGACCCGGGTTCGATTCCCAGCACCCACATGGCAGCTAACAACTGTCTGTAGTTCCAGTTCCAGGCAAACACTAAGGCAAATAAATAATAAATAAATAAATAAAGTTTTAAAAAAAAAAATAATAATAATAATGTTAATGCTCATTTTAAACTGTAAGAAATAGCTATCTAACAGATAATTGTATGCAAATATGTAAGGCCAATAAATAAGATAGGCTGATCCCAAGATTTGATTTCTAAAATTATCCACGAAGACTTCTCCACACTGCAAGTATTATGAGATGAGTGCCTAAGACCTTGGGGAAGTATATGTATTACTATAACAATAGAAAAGATAAAGCTTTTTATAGTTTAAAAAAAAAAAAAAAAAAAGGCCTGGAGAGATGATTCAGTGGTTCTGAATGACTGTTCTCTTAGAGGACCTGAGTTCAAGTCCCAGCATCCACATGGTGGCTCACAACTGTCTGCCTGTAACTTCAAGATCTGACACCCTCATACTGACATACATGCAGGCAAAGCACAAATGCACATAAAATAAAACAAAAATTATTTTTAAAAAATAGTAAAGTTGGGGCTGGAGAGATGGCTCAGCGGTTAAGAGCACCGTCTGCTCTTCCAGAGGACCCGGGTTCGATTCCCAGCACCCACATGGCAGCTAACAACTGTCTGTAGTTCCAGTTCCAGGCAAACACCAAGGCAAATAAATAAATAAAGTTTTAAAAAAAAAAATAGTAAAGTTATTACTTCTAAGGGAGAAGAAAGAAGGAAGACTCAATCAGGCAGCAACTAATCGGCCTCCCAGGAGGCTTTAAACCACTACCTTCTGACAGGGATGTAGTTCAGTGGCAGACAGCTTTACCTAGCATGTTCAAGGTCCTACATTTGATCTGGAGTGGAGGCAGGAAGAGAGGGAAGACAAAGATCTCTGCTCCTATAACTTGAATTCAGGGGGCTGAGGCAGGAGGATCATTCTTGAGCTACATAGCAAGACATTATCTTTAAATAACAAAAACACTAGAAATCTCATTTTTAAAAAGTGAGGTAGTGAGTACATGGGTCTTCAACTTGGTATTGAAGATGTACACCCATTTGGGGTGAAAATTTTCTTAACATTCTATATGAGAATTATGTGTTCAATTATGAAATCCAAGGAAAATGATTTGTTTTGTAGCTGAACACTAAAACTTTAACAACAACAACCAAACATAGGTTTGTTTTTTCAAATCATGGTTTCTCTGTATAACAGCTCTAGCCATCTTGAAATTCACTTTGTAAACCAGACTAGCCTCAGACTCAGAGTTCCACCTGCTGCTGTCTCCCAAAGTGCTGGGATCAAAGATGTGTGCCACCATGCCTGGTTCAACTTGTTATTCTTTAAATTGTGGATTTATGTTAAATATACACACACACACTCACAAACCATTTCATAATTTAAAAAATATGGTTAGGGTTGGGGAAACAGAATTCTAGGAAATAACCTAACTCCGTCAGTTAATTTTATTACTCTTAACAGCATAGCTGTTATTTGTTAGATTATGTAGCCAATAACAACTTTCTTGACACTTAATGAACTGCTTCAAGTAACTAAACTATAAACACACAAACTGTAGATTGTGATTTCAAGATAATATAACATAGCAATTTCTTTATAAACCAAAGAATGCCATAATACTAAGAACTCAGTGGCAGGATAATATAACCACTCACTATTCTAGCTTCTGTCCACCTCTGTATGATAATGAAAACTAATATTGTCTTAAAATGCACTACATACCACACTGAGTTAAACGCTTCCCTGACATATTCTCTTTAACCCACAAAACCTTAATGAGGTTAATTTTATTATCCTAACTTTAGAGATAATCTCATTGTGCCCAAGGTCACACACCTCTAGTAGCAATGAGCTCCAGAATCCGCACTTTAGCCAACACATTCATTTTGCTTCACTTCTAAACTTAAAACAGCTTGCCATTCCCCTGACACAGAAAGCTCCTGACAACTGCTTTTAGTCCATCCCATCTACCTCAGCACCGAACAGACGATAAATAAACAAGGAATATACATCTTATAAACACACAAGGCATTTAAGACATGAACTCATTTGTCTCCTTTGACAGTCTTTGTGAAATATAAATGCTTTGTTTTGCCATTTTAACCACAGTTAAATATACAATTCAAGACCTTCAATGTACTCACAATGTTGTACAATAATTACCACTACGTATAAAAAGGGTTTTATGACTTTACTGAAATCACTCCCCCTCCAAATATTGATATCAGAATTGAAGTCAAAACCCTTGAGTCCTAAATCCATGAGCTCTTCACTTCCCCAGGCTTCTGTCTACCACTTCCTCCACCTGTTATCCACTTTCCACCATCATCTGCTTCACAACTGCACAGGTAGGTAACCATGACCACAGGAAATAAATCCACCAAGACAGTCCTCCCAGTTGACTCCTTTTCATTGTGAGCTTTCAAAAACTAGGGCTTTTACACCAATAGCCCCTCAGCAAATTCAGAAAAGCCATGTCTGCACCCCAGAGTAAAATTATGAGGAGAAATGCCCTCATTGGTTAGATTACATTCTCACTGAATTACAGGTAACTGCTTAAGCTTGATTTTTTTTAAATTAGAATATAGAAAGCATCAATAAACAAAAACAAACAAAACAAAACCCACACCTCTAATTCCAAGGATGTACACCCATTTGGGGGGACATGTTTTAACTTTAACACTCCATATGAGCATTTTTATGTGTTCAATTATGAAACCCAAGGAAAATGGTTTATAGCTAAACACTAAAGCTTTAACAATAACAACAAAAAAAGAGTAATTCCCACTGGTATCAATTTTATCTTCTTTCCACTTCTCAGTTTTCCTCAGACTGAGCTCTAAACAGCCACTTCAAGTTTAGCATATCATAGTTAATGCAATTAAACCCAGAAAACTGTTTCCCTAAAGATGTTCCCTCTCTTACACTCCTCTCCATCTTATTATCAGCATTCTACAGCAGACTTATCTCTAAGCTTTAAATCAAATTTCTGATGAAATAGATGGAGTTATTGTTTTTGTAGCTAATGAAACATGCTACATCAGCATCATCTCCTTAAAAATAAAACATAGTTGTATATACTTTATTTGTCCACACTTGACAAAATTCTGATCACTTGAATTCCTTTAGAAGAAAATTCAATCTTTAGAAACAGCCCAATTATTTTTTTTATCTTTATAGAATAAAGTCTCATTTTTTATCCATGTATCCCCTTGTTCCAACTCCCTCCCCACCACCCCTCCCAGTCTGTCTTCAGCTTCCCTCCTCCCCACCTCCCCAAACCCCTCCCCAGAAAGGGTAAGAGGTCCCAAGGTAGATTAGCTCAGCATCCACTCCAGGCAAGTCCGATTTCCTCATCCTAATATCAAGACTGGGTCAGGTGTTCTTCTGGAGGGAATGGGCTCCAAGGTGCCAGTCCATGCACAGAAACACAGTCTGAACCCTCCCCTCGAGGCTTCACATATTGTCCATGCCAGTGGACAGAGAACCAGCCCAGTTATTTTAAATCATATCAAGTAATGTCAAAAGAGAATCAAATGAACAACTCCATCAGTGCGATATTTCCTGCCTTCTCTCTGTTTACATAAAGTGGTAATGCCAACACTTATCTGAGGATTAATTGTCTGCAATGCAATGATGGGCCTAATTGCCTTGCAAACCAGGACACCAATAAATGGAGTCTTCAAGCAATCAATTTTATTGGGGGAGGTGGGGCTTGCTAACCTCTTTCTGCAATACATGTACCTTGACTACCTAGAAAATAAATTCAGTCTTCCTATTCTTCAGTATCATTAATCAGGTCTTAAGCAAGAATGTACCCTTAACAACCTTAAGTTCATCAAAGTTCATTTAAATCAAAAATTCCAGAAGTAGTTCTTACTGTACCGAGGGAGGGAGAAAAGAAGGCAGAGACCGTGTCACCTTCTCTCACCTTTCCTTTGAAAGTGGTCTTCTCTCCCAAGCCCCAAGCTTCCCTTTATGACCCAGGAATTGCACGACACCCTCCTCTCAGTTAATCCTACCTTAAAAACGAAGGTTCTCCCAAAACTTTACCCTTGGCTGTTATTTCCAGAAAATACCAACATAAACCAAACAAAAAGGTCAGATATTCCCTAGAAGAACCTATAATGTACCTTCTGTCCCCTGTGGAAGACCCTTTTAATGACCTTATTATTGTCTCTCACCAAAGCAACCATGAATGTTAAGTGTTCTAACCCCTAAACCTCTGGTGTGTCTTGGAGGACTTCCTTTCCTAAATAAGACAACCCACTCCTTCCCAGCACTGCTCACTGGCGCGCTCCATCCAGTCCCAATCGTACCCAAAACACTGGGTCTCCCATGTCTTAAATTCCCCCTCTGGCACGACACCACAGGTAACCAGCTCTTCCCAGACATTACTTCTGCAAAACTGGCAGAAAGACATGTTCATTGAGGTGCCAGCCCCTAACCTTGCTCATCACCTGCCAGTACGCTTTCAGTGAGTACAGCTGAGCAAGTAGGCTTACATACCCTCTGCCTCCAACTCACCCCAGGGGAGTCACCTTGCTCTCTGCAGTGACTCTAAACTCATCCTAAATCCTTTTCCCCTGTGCTCTCACACCCCATTTCAATCCTTGCCCTCCTATTTGGGGCCCAACTTACAATCTATTCCCTCCTGTCAGCTTACCATCCATTTCCTGTAGTTGGAAGTCTCATCCCTCCCAGCCCATTTCCAGCAGCCGACCCCAAACAAATTCTACCTCTTCTGTTCTCTCCAAACCCAAGCTGTTTCCTTAAGTATTCACAAATTTCACCAGCCCCAGAAGACAACAGCCCACTTCAGGCTTAGGTCTCAACCCATTCCAAACCCCTCACCCCTACTCCCTACCATCTCCATCAGCCTTTGCTAGGTCCACCCCAAATCCCAGCTTCCCTGGAGCCCAATCCAACATTAGATCCCACTCCGCATTGCAAAGATCTCCTTAGCCCACACCCCAGCTCCGATCCCAAGCTGTCAACTGCTTCAGGCAGGCCAACCCCAAATCATCACCTTCATTCAGTCCCCTCCCCCATTAAAAGACATCCCACTCCAGACTCACCTTCCACCTCGCCCCAAGACAATCCCAGATTCCACCCCGATACCCCGATACACACCATGCCCCTGTCCCAGGTCCGGCTACCCCTTCCTATAAAGTCGGCCCCCTCCCCGCTACCCTCCCTTGACCTGCCTGGGTCCCACCCTCACCCAACCCCCAGCCCGCGCTCGGACAAGTCCCCCCCCCCCGCCCCCAAGCCCGCCGTTCCATCCTCGGTCACCCTCCCCCCCCACCCCGAGCTAGCGCAGAGGGCCCCACGGCCCCCACCCTCATTCTCGCCGGCGCCGCCAGCCCGGGCCCGGGGAGGGGGGGTGGTCTCCTCACCGGCGAGCTGCTGCAAGCAAAAACGGCGGCGGCCGCAGCTGAGGCAGGCGGCAGTGCCCTTGTCTTCTCCGGAGGCTACAGCGGCGAAGCTCTCGGTCCCTCGTCGGTGTCCAGCAGGGTGGTGGATGGCGCGCAGGGACGGGAGCCTCCTCCTCCTCCTCCTCCTCCTTCTGCTCAGCTACTCGGCTCTGAGTCCTCTGCAGTAGCCGCGGAGAAACCCGACAGTGGGGGAAGGGAACGCTCGGCTGCAGGCTGGAGAGGAGGAGGCGGAGGGAGGGAGGGGGCGGGGGACCGCTGAGAAGGGCGGGGGAGGAGGAGCCCGCGCGCCGTCCGTCCCGACACGTCCCACAGCCTCCGAGCGCTTGGACGGACTACAACTCCCGGCATGCTCTGCCGCGGCCCTGCGCGGCCTGCGTCTCCCACCCGCGGGTCGGTCCTAGGGCCGCACCCTCTTGGGTCACAGACAATGGAGTGAAACGGACTGTCCACGGGAGACTTTTGTAAACTCAAAGACCGCTTGAAATGGGAGTCGGATATTTCTGCGGCCTCATCTCCGTGAAGCAAAACTCTCTTCGTCTCCAATCTGCACCAACACTGGCTTCCGCCCGACGGACTACATCTCCCAGCATGCTACACTCAGCTGCCCACCCTCTCTTCCGGACCCCCTCTCAGACCCAGTACTACAGTTCCCAGGAGTGTACTCTTTGCGAAATGCTGGGACATGCAGTTCTCAGTCCTTCCTCCATGTTAAGAAAAAGAAGTGAAAGAGAGGAAAAGGGGAAGGACTATTCCAACCCACAGAGCTTGGGCCTAGATTGGCTACATCACCTGTAATTCTGTACTGTCTTCGTCGTCTCCGTTGTCACTGTCCAGAACTAACTAACGCAGCAACCGCATAGCTGGCTTCCGTGGACATTAGAGGACGATTCTGCAACTTGAATCCTCATATAAAAAGGACATTTGTTTACATTTACATTACTTATAAGTAATTTGCAAAAAATGATCGAAATTTTTAGAAAAGAATGGCCAAGGTTATTAAAGGAGGTTGTTGAATGGGAGCTGGGGAAGCTGTAGGTACCCATTATTATTGGCTGGTCAGTAAATGGTGATGTATACATACAACGTAATGCTAAGCAGCCATTTAAAATACTGATAAATATCTTTAGACATGGAAGGCTCTTCGCAATTTTCCCGGGGGGGGGAAATTGATTACAAAAACAACATGATTAGACAGGTTCAATCTATTTGGAGTTTGAGGATATAAAAGCATAACGGTTTCAGGAAAAAGATTCTCAAAAATGTTATCAGTGGTTGTCTTTGAAAAAGGATTGTTAGTTCAAGTTACTCTTATTTTATATTGCCTAAATTGTTTAAGGGAGTACACACACCATTTTTTAAAAGCTGAAAGGCTATTTCCAAATAAAATATCTCCAAATACAACAACCTCTCTTTCCTACCCAGAAACTTTCCTTGGTTCCCTGTTTTTCAAATGGTGCTTTAGGACTCTATGTCTTTCTGTAAGCTCGGTAGATCCACTATTTTTAAAATGGTGGTTACGTACTGTATTAGTAACTTCTCTGGTTGCTGAGACAACAGCAACTTAAGAAAGGAGGAAGGTTTTTTTGTTTTGTGTGTTTGTTTTTCTGAGTTCGTTTGGTTTTGGAGGGGAGTGGGGTGAAACAAGGTTTCTCTGTGTAGCTTTGGCTATCCTGAAACTCACTCTGTAGACCAGGCTGGCCTCTAATCCACAGAGATCCACCTGCCTCTTGCATACACCACTACAGCATGGTTGGAAAGGTTTTTATGGCTTTTGTTTGGGTTTTAGTTGTTGTTGTTGTTTTGACTTAGTTTCATCTTAGGAAAGATATGTATCAGGTCAAAAAGAAACTGTTTAAATGACTATCTATTAACATACCAAAGCACATTCTGGCCTCCGAGTTTCTTCTTGTTACAGAAGTAGCAAGAGATGCCATGATGGCATCTCTCTGCTTCCTATCCTAAATTTCTCCAACTCTTGGGCTCCTCTCCCGAGGCTTCTCATTCCTTTATGACCCTGCTATTTGGGCTATGCACTCTCTTGGCTCCCACTCCGTTGACTTTTTCTCTTCCTCTCCCCATCTTTCTATCTTCTCATGGCCAAGTCCAGTCTGCTGGCCATGTTTAGTCTATTACTTTGTCTCTCTGCGCTGGACTCTTCCAGATGCCTCTGGCTGTAATCTCCCCTCATATTGGCAATACAAACTTTCTGATTAGCTATACCGTGGAGTGGTCATGTTGTCAGTTCTTACAGATTGGCAGCAGGAGCAGGTTACATTAGAGGGAGATGCTTGTGCTCAGAAAGCACCTTCTCCCTTTTATTCAGCCTAGGAACCCCATCCCATGGCACTGCTCACAGAGTGAGTCTTCTACAGCAATTAACCTAATCTAGATAATCCCTCAGGCATGCCTAGAGATTTTTCATAGTAATTCTAAATCCCTTCAAATTGGCAAGATTAACCATCACAATTATGACTTATTTAAAAACATAAAGTGAGCAAGGGACTCTCAAATTACTTCTTTTCCTGAACTATCTCCCACTACTACAAAAGTTCACATAGCCCAGGTTGGACTGGAACTGACTATGTATCCAATGCTGATTCTCTATCCTCTACTCTCCAATGCTGGACATACATCTTTGCATCATGTACCCAGTTTTCTTTTTCTTCCTGCTCATTCTCCAAATCCAAGCCAATTAGACCTTCTAGAGTCCATTTTAGGCATACTGATTTTTCTTATACCTTGATTCTTATTCCGGTGGCATCTAACCTGTAGGTCAGAGACCACTGTGCACAGGGTAAGTGAACATAAGGGAGGGAACAATGTTTGTGAAGGGTCTACAACACTCCCTCCACACACCATTGTCCATGGAATGAATAAAATGTACTTGCACTTAAAAAATATTTTTCTGGTCTGGGGAGATGGCTCTGCAAGCAAAGGAACTAGCTAGACGAGCCTCACAACCAAATTTACTCCCCAGAACCTACCAAAAGAGCAAGTATGTGGTGAGCACCTGTGATCTGAACTCTCAGGAGGCAGAAATGGAAAAGCACCCAGAAGCTCCTGCCCTCTAGCCTGGAGTATGAAGCACCATAGCAGAAACTAGAGAGACCTTGCCTCAAGAGCTGAAGGAGAGAACTCACTCTCCAGTCTTTGTGGGCTTTTGTGTGGTTGGTTTTTGTTTGTTTGGGGTTTTTGGTGGGGGTTGTTTTGTTTCTCTCTCTCTCTCTCTCTCTCTCTCTCTCTCTCTCTCTCTCTCTCTCTCTCTCTCTCTCTTGTTATTGTTACTGTTTTTGTTTTTCCAGACAGGGTTTCCCTGCGAAGAAGAAAATATAAAATAAAGGAAAAGCCAGGAGTAGTGGCACATGTTTATGGTTCTAGCAGTTACAAAGGGGAAACAAAAGAATCAGAATTCAGGATCAGCTTCAGCTACATAGTAAATTCAGGGCCAGCCTGGGGTACATGGACCCTGTCTCAAAAAAAAAATCAATGAATTTTCTTGAACTATTTATTTTTGTGCCTATGAGTATTGTTTCCTGCCTATGGATGTGCACCTGGTACCTTTGGATGAAGAGGATGTCAGATCTCCAGCAATAGGAGTTACAGACAATTGTGAGCTACCATGTAGGTTCTGGGAATTGAATTCTGGTCCTCTGGAAGAACAACCAGTGTTTTTAATCACTGAGCCATCATGCTAGCACCAAGACTTTCTTTTCTCTGTATTACAAAAACAAGTAAGGCTGAGCTGGTGGCTGGTGCCTTCGCCCCAGCACTCAAGAGGCAGAGGCAGGGGAATCTGAGTTCAAGGTCAACTTGTGTCTAGAGAGCAAGTTATAGAACAGCAAGGGCTATAAAGAGAAATCCTGTCTCAAAAAACACACCAAAGTAGATAATTGGATTTCTCAAACTGCTTTTTTCATTGTGTTTTATTGATTATTGTTTCAGACATTATGATATTTCTTTGTTAGTAATTATTCCCATCAAGTCTGCCTTTTCCTTTGTGCAGTTTCAGCCACCGTTAGCTTTTATTTTGTGTTGATTATTTCTTATAAAAGGAGTTTTCCCAGGGGCCAGCTTTGCAGTGCTCAGTGTTATTGACAAAGACAGGATCATTCAGTCTGCTTCTCCATCCATAGTAAATTGTACCACGTGGGATGTTAACCACTGTCAGTTTTATTTTTATGTTGATTATTTCTACCATATGGAATTTTTCTATAATCCTATGAAAACAAACTCGGAGTCAAAATGACACTTCCCAAACACCATCCTTTGCCTGTCACCATCTGATTAATTTGTGCTTTGTAATGAATTTGTCCCAGTAATGTGATGGGCTTTGTGCACCTGTCTCTCAAAACATCTCTGGAAGCCTTAGTACAAGTGGGAGATTTGTTTCTAAAACTGCTCAGGGGACTGTATAGATTGTAGCTCAGTAGAAGGGTGTTTAACCTACCATTTTCAAGGACCTGAGTTTGGGGGAAAAAAAAAAAAGAACAAAAAAATGTCTCTAAGGCCAGGCATGGTGACATCACACACCTAATAATAATAATAATTTACTGTGAAAACATGAGAAAATGGGCACAAAGATGACATTAGAAGAACTGATCTTTCTTAATGAGTCAATGGCTGTTTTAGTGTTTAAAGAGAGAGAGAGAGAGAGAGAGAGAGAGAGAGAGAGAGAGAGTAGGTATGCACACATAAAGTGCACATACCCATAGAGGCCAGAATATGGAGCTTCCGCTCCTGGGGACATTGTGAGCCACCTCTCTTGGATACAGGAACCTGAACTCTGGTCCTCTGAAAAAGCAGCAGATACACTGAGTTGTCTCTCCAGTTTCTCATATCTTCACTTTAGAATAGAGAAAATTAAGAGTTAAAGCAAGAAAGGAATTGGCTGAGCTGCAATTAAAACCATGCCAGTATTAATCTTCAGCTAGGACAATTTGGCAATTATAACTTCCAGAGTTACCTCATTTAATTTATTACAATAATCTTTTTGGAGAGAAAAACATAATTTTTTAGTTTATTTTGTTTTGTTTTTGTTTTAGACAGGGTTTCTCTGTGTAGCCCAGGCTGTCCTAGAACTTACTCTGTAGACCAGGCTGGCCTCAAACTCACAAAAAAACATCTTCCTCTGCCTCCTGAGTGCTGGGATTAAAAGTATGTGCCACTACTGCCTGGCTAATTTCTTAGTTTTTTTTAAAGAGGCTAATCAAGAGAAAACACATAGATATAAAGAAAATGCTCCAAAAAAGTTTTTATGACCACATATAGATAAAAGAATGAAAATATAAGTGACCCAATACTGGGTAAATGGAAAACTATCATTTATGCTGAAGACCATTACATGGACCTGCTATGCCAGCTTGCCAGAGTGTTAGGAAGTGAAGAACACATATTCAATGTGCGAGTAGCAAATACCCATCCTAATATTTCTTTTTTTTTTAAGTTTATTTATTAATTAGGTACACAGCATTTTACCTGCATTGACTGCAGGCCAGAAAAGGGTGCCAGATCTCATTACAGATGGTTGTAAGCCACCATGTGGTTGCTGGGAATTGAACTCAGGACCTCTGGAAGAGCAGTCAGTGCTCTTAACCTCTGAGCCATCTCTCTAGCCCCCCCCCCCCGTCCTAATATTTCATTACAACAATCAATGGTAAGCGAATAAAGTTGTATCCTATTCATCCTTCAGGACCTGAACCAAATATCAGGAAGCCTATTCTGACCTGCTTGGTTAGGAGTCTGCTCTGGGCTCGCTCCCACAGCTGGCTCACACTATTCAATATCCACCCTCCTTCCTCAATGACAAGGCCCAAGGCGGGTTGATTCATCTCTGTGCCCTGGAACTGAGGCTAGCTCAGGGCTTCTTGCAAGTTGAGAGTTCAATAAATGGTGGTTGAATCAATCAATTAACACGGCAAGTACATAAACTATATAGATAATCAATTCAAATGCAAAGAAAAAATACACACTAAATTAAGTGACAGGCAAAAGATAATGGAACTTTAGGAAGCCATCATAGCAAGGGATGCTCCCACACAGTGACAGCAACATGAGAGAAACACCTTGACATACTGGGCCGAGTTCTTGCTTTAGCCACTTCCAAGCTACATGATCTCTGTCAAGTTACTCCCCCCTACACCTGTTTTTTTCATCCATAAAAATGGTCATCCCGGGGGCTGGAGAGATGGCTTGGTGGTTAAGAGCACTGTCTGCTCTTCCAGAGGACCCGGGTTCAATTCCCAGCACCCACATGGCAGCTAACAACTGTCTGTAGTTCCAGTTCCAGGCAAACACCAAGGCAAATAATTAAATAAAGTTTAAAAAAAAAAAATGGTCATCCCGGAAGACTTCCCTCCCACAGGACAGATGAAAGGTAACTAAGGTCATGGATGCTATGCATGGTATGAATTGCTGACAGAGTGATTACTGTCACTGACAAAGGCCAGGCTTGGGAGAAGTGGTCGGAGTTGAAGTTTAGCAGAATTCTTCATAAAAAGCTGCTTAGAGGGATGGAGAGATGGCTCAGAGGTTAAGAGCACTGACTGTTCTTCCAGAGGTCCTGAGTTCAATTCCCAGCAACCACATGGTGGTTCAGAACAGAACCATCTATGATGACATCTGGTGCCCTCTTCTGTATACTGTATAATAATAAATAAATAATTTTTTAAAAAGCTGCTTAGATATACAAACTTTAAAAAATAAAAAGCTGGAGAGATAGCTAATACTTAAAAGCACTTGTTGCTCTTGCAGAGGACTGAGCTTTGTTTCCCAGCACCCACATGGCAGCTTGTAAAACAGTTGTAAAATTGTGTCTAACTCTAGTTCCAGAATACAGGGCGAACATTCTTACATGAAAGCAAAATATTGATACACATAAAATACAAATAAATATAAGAGAAAGAAAGAAAAGTAAGGCTGACAAGAAGGCTCAGCCATTGAAGGCTCCCACTGTCAAGCCTAGCAATCTGAGTGCAAGCCCCCAGGTCTCACATGGTAGACAGAGATAACTGACTCCTGAAACTTGTCCTCTGAACAACATATACACACCCACAGTGTATTTGAGTGGACACATGCACATACAAAATAAAATATAATAAGTATGCCAATTGCAACTGTTTGAATTGTGTCCCCCTTCAAACCACCACCACCACAACAAAATGCTCATGTCTGTAAACAGAACTTTCTGTCCTGCCAATAACTCCCAAATACCCAGCAGCTGCTTCCAAATAATCACTCAGAGGTTTTATATAAATTATAAATGCTCGGCCATTTGCTCAGGCTTGTTACTAGCTAACCCTTACATTCAAATTAACTCTTTTTTTTTAAAAAAAAAAAAAAGATTTATTTATTTATTATGTATATAGTATACAGAAGAGGGCACCAGATCTCATTATAGATAGTTGTGAGCCACCATGTGGGTGCTGGGAATTGAACCCAGGACCTCTGGAAGAACAGCCAGTGCTCTTAAACTCTGAGCCATCTCTCCAGCCCCTAACCCATATTTCTATTTATGTTTTGCCACATGGCTCATGGCTTGTTACCTCATTTTTACACATCCTGCTTGCTTGGTGTCTGCCCTCCTTCTCCTGTATCTTTGTTTGGCTTTCCTGCACAGCCTTATTCTGCCTGGCTATAGGCCAAATCAGCTTTTATTATCCACCAATGATAGCAACATACATTTACAGCATACAGAGGGATTCCCCTCATAACACACGTTCACATCTTAACCCTTATACTTGTGAATGTGACCTTATTTGGGAAAAAAGTCTAGGCAGATTAAATAAGAATTTGAAAATGAGATCATCCTAAATTTAGGTGGCCCCTAAATCAAATAACTCCATAAAGAGAAAATTATGGTTTTTGGGTTTTTTTTTCTAGTATTGAAACTTAAACTTAGAGCCTTTTATATGTTAGCCAAATGTTCTGCCTTTGAACTCAGTACAAGCTCTGTGTCCTTAAGATATAGAGAAGATGATATAGTGGTATTCAACAGTAATCCCAGAATCCAGGGTTGAAAGGTCAAGGTCAGCCAGGGCTACATAGGAAGACCCTGTCTTCAAAGTGGAAGGGAGGATCAGGGCTTCATAGCTCATGCTTTTAATCCCAGCACACGGGAGGTGGAGACAGGGAGATCTTAGTGAGTTTGAGGCCAACCTGGTCAACAAAGTGAGTTCTAGGACAGCTAGAACTGTCTCCAATAATTTTCAGGAATAATGCATACAAACCAAATTCCTCACCAAAAAAAAGGAAAGAAAAGAAAAAAAGCTTTTTAACTTTCAACCAGAGGATCACTGGAAAGAAAAGGACATGGTAGCATATGTCTTTAATCTCATCACTCAGGAGGATGAGGCAGACAGATCTCTGTTTCAAGGCCAAAGTGATTTCAAAGCAAGTTCTAGGCTAATCAAAACCACATACTAATACTCTGTTTCAGAAAATAAAAAGTAAATGAGTTGGAGTTTGGGGTAGGGTGCTGAGAGATGGCTCAGTGGATAAATGTACTAACTAGCTGCTCTTCCAGACAACGCATGTTTGATTCTCTGTATGCACATAGCAACTCACAAGCCATCTGTAACTCCAGTTCAAGGGGATCAGACATTCTTTTCTAGTCTCCACAGGTACCAGGTCCATAAGCATATGCAGTCAAAATACCCATGCACATTTTTTTATTTATTTATTATGTATACAGTGTACAGAAGAGGTCACCAGATCTCATTATAGATGGTTGTGAGTCACCATGTGGTTGCTGGGAATTGAACTCAAGACCTCTGGAAGAGCAGCCAGTGCTCTTAACCTCTGAGCCATCTCTCCAGCCCACATATATATTTTTTTAAATCAATAAAAGAAAATAAAAATATTTTTAATTCCTCCAGATAGATTCAAAGAAGCCTGTTTTTGGAAAATGTTCATTCGTTAAGTCCCTTATTTAAGAGGGAAACCACCATTAGCTTTTACTAATTTCCAATTAAAATTTAGAATTTCTTCAAATTTTATAGACCACCACAAATTAGCAGTTCCTGTGGCTGACACTCATTGAAAGATAAGATTCTTTCACACTCACTAAAGTCATAGCAGATCTAGAAACAAAATGTCTTCCTTCACTGCTAGACATCTCCTGGCTTGGCAACATCCAAAATATTAACAAGAAGGCCACTGAAAAATGGAAGAGAACTGATTCTCTAGCATCTATCCATATACACACCTGTGCACACACCACAAATAACAATAACGTACAACAATTTCTTTTCTTTTTTTTTTTTTTAAAAAAAACTTTATTTGTTTATTTATTTATTTGCCTTGGTATTTGCCTGGAACTGGAACTACAGACAGTTGTTAGCTGCCATGTGGGTGCTGGGAATCGAACCCGGGTCCTCTGGAAGAGCAGACAGTGCTCTTAACCACTGAGCCATCTCTCCAGCCCCATGTACAACAATTTCAATAGTGAGACAAGTAAGTGTGGTAACACACTTCTCACTGTCTCTGAGAATGATAACACTTGAGAGTCGTGCAGATTGTTAACCTGTATCAGTCACTGAAGAGTATTACACTATAGAAATGGACTGAAGCTGTTTAATCATTCACTCACTGGAGGGTTGCCAGTTGTTTGCACTGTGATAGATAAAGTAAACCTGCTATGCCGCACATTCATGTGTGGGTTTGGGGGGGTATTTTGTTTTGTTTTTTGTTTTTGGTGTGTGCATGTGTTTTTGCTTCTCTGAGATGTATGTACAGGAGGGTGATTGTTGGGTACAATGGTCTGAATACCTTAGCTACATTCACCTCTTAGAAAATTATTCTAAGCAAAATGAGAAATTGGGCCAGAAGACAAGTATATGTTTTATTGGTTTCTCTTTGTTTGCTTATTTTTTTAAAAAAGATTTATTCATTATGTATAAAGTATACAGAAGAGAGTACCAGATGTCATTATAGATGGTTGTGAGCCACCATGCGATTGCCGGGAATTGAACTCAGGACCTCTGGAAAAAAGTCACTGCTCTTAACCTCTGAGCCATCTCTCCAGCCCTGTTTGCTAATGTTTGAGACAGGGTCTCCCTATGTAGTCCTGGCTGACTTGGAACTCAATTTGTCAACCATATTGGTCTTGAATTCTGCTTCTCTAGTGCTAGAATTAAAAGGGTGTGTCATTATGCCCAGATACGTGTTATTTATTACTATTATTATTATTATTATGAAACAGGGTTTTTCTGTGTAGTCCTGGCTGTCCTGTAACTCACTTGGTAGATTAAGCTGGCCTTGAACTCATGTATCACCCTGCCTCTGTCTCCTGAGTGCTGGGATTAAAGGTGTGCACAACTACAATCTTCAAACCTGGGTCCTCTAGAAGAAAAACTGTGCTCTTAACCACTGAGCCATCTTTCCAGCACCTTTACTGCACCCTTTACAAAATACATTTGTGGGGCTGGAGAGATGGCTCAGCGGTTAAGAGCACCGTCTGCTCTTCCAGAGGACCCAGGTTTGATTCCCAGCACCCGCATGGCAGCTAACAACTGTCTGTAGTTCCAGGCAAGCACCAAGGCAAATAAATAAATAAATAAAGTTTTTTTTTTTAAAAAAATACATTTGCATGTTTTATAAGAAATTCTAGGAGCCCAGCAAGATGGCTCAATGGGAAAAGACACTTGCTATCAAGGCTGACAATCTTAGTTTTGTCCAAGGACTCCAGAGTCCACATAGAGGAAGGGAAGAACCATCAGTCTTCTTCAAGTTGTTCTCTCCCCCTCCCTTCTC
>PVIH01019308.1:0-35777 GCA_004025045.1 Sigmodon hispidus | reverse complement strand
GATGGAAAAAAAAATTCAGAGGGAAAGATGAACACAAAGAAAATATAGGTGTAGCAATCTTATTTGTATTTCTTCCCTTGATAAGCCATGCTTATCATTCTTATCCTCTGTATAGTTATTGTTAACTCTTCCACATTTTAAATTCTTTTTACTGTGTTTTTTTTTGATAAATACAAAATAAAGAAGGAAAAAAAAGAAAAAAAATTAATAAATACATTAAAGAAGTCTATGGAAATAGTAGAAGAAAATAAATAAAATAGTCCAAACCTGAAAGTAGAAACATAATCAATAAAGTAAACCCAAACAGAGGAAAAATTGGAAATGAAAATTTTAGGAACTTGAACAGGAACCTCAGAGGCAAGCCTTACCAACAGAATACAAGAGATAAAAGGCAGAATCTCAGTTATTGAAGAAAGAATATAAGTAATACATACCTAGGTCAAAGAAAATGTTAAATTTAAAAAATTGAGAGACAGACTGACACATTTGAAACACAGATCCATGTCAAGAGGAGAATCAGAGGTGAGCAGATTACAGCTGCATGGCTGCTGGTCTAGAGAATCCCTCTCTAGGGCCGGAATAACACCCAAGTTTCTGATGTCAGATTCTTGCTAGCAAACAAGCCCTAGGTTTTAGCTAAGAGGGACCCACTCCAGCGACCCCTAAAAGAAGGGACCTCCTACAACTGGGCCCCACCTCCAGGATGAACTGAATCATCAGAGATAGACTGATGCCTTTGAAACTCAGACTTATGTCCAGAGTGAAGTCAGAGATCATGCAGACCACTTACTCAGAGCACACAGGAGACATACAAGCCCAATAGTGACAACTGACTAGGAGCTAACTAAGTGTGAACCACTAAAGCCATGGGTAGACACCAGTGGAAGAATACATATAACAATATAAAGAACCATAAGGCAACACCAGAAGAAACTGGTGGTTCTACAACACCAAGACCTGAAGAGAACAATGAAGAGGAAACAGGAGGAAACAACAGCAAAAACACCTTTATGAAGACTATAGAAGCTTTAAAAGAGGATTTAAAAAAATTCCCTTAAGGAAGCAGAAGAAACTACAAACAAAAAATTTGGAAGAGATGAACAAATCCTTGAAAGAAAACCAAAGAAAATGAAACCTTCAAAAAGAAAGAATCATTTCAGGAAATAAAAATTGACATAAAAGCAATAAAAAGGCACAAAAAGAGGCAAAGATAAAAATAGAAATCTGAAAAAAAAGAGCTAAAACTATAGATATATGCATAACCAACAGAATCCAACAGAGGAAAGAGAGAATCTCTGGGGTGGAAGACTCAATAGTGGAAATAGATACATCAGTCAAAGAAAACACTAAAGCCAAAAAAAAAAACAATAACACAAAATGTTCAGAAAATTTGGGACACCATGAAAAGATATAACCTGAGAATAACAGGAATAGAAAAAGGAGAAGAATACAAGCTCAAAGGCACAGATAACATATTCAATAAAATCATAGAAGAAAACTTTCCCAACTTAAAGAAGGAAATGCCTATAAAGATACAAGAAGCTTACAGGACACTAAATAGATTTGACCCCCAAAAAAGTCTGCTTGCCACATTATAATAAAGCCACAAAATATACAGAACAAAGAAAAAATTTTAAGAGCTGCAAAAGAAAAGGGCAAATTTACCTATAAAGGGAGACCCAACAAAATAACACCTGACTATTCAATGGAAACAAAGAAAGCAAGGAGCTCCTGGTCAGAAGTTATACAGACACTGAAACAGCATGGCTGCCAACCTAGACTACTATATTCAGCAAAATTATCCATCACCATAGATGGAATAACAAGATATTTCATGACCAAGTCAGATTTAAATAATACCTATCTACAAATCTAGCCCTTCAGAAAGCATTAAAAGAAAAACTCCAAGCTAAAGATCCCAGATACACCCATGACACTACAAACAATTGATAATGCCACAGAAGAAAAGCCCAAAGAAAAGGAAATACATACAAGCTACCACCAAAAATAAGAGGAAATATCAATCAGTGGTCACTAATATCCCTTAATATCAATGGACTCAATTCACCTATAAAAAGACACACATTAACATGATGGATATAAAAAGAGAAGCCATCCTGCTGTTGCATGCAAGAAACACACCTCAACCTTAAAGACAGAAACAGGGTTACAGTAAAGGGTTGGGAAAAGATTTTCCAATCAAATGGCCCTAAGAAACAAGCTGGTGTTGCCATCCTAATATCTAACAAAGTAGACATCAAACTAAACTCAATTAAAAGAGACCAGGATGGACATTACTTATTCATATCGGGAAAAACTGATCAAGATAAGATTTCAATTTGGCATATTCATGCCCCTAATAAAAGGGCACCCATCTATATAAAAGAAACACTACTAAAGCTCAAATCCCACATCAGTTCTTACACCCTAATAGTGGAATAATTCAATACCCCACTTTCAACCTTGGATAGTTCAGCCAGGCAGAGACTCAACAGAGAAATAAGGAGTCTAACAGAGGTTATGATGCAAATGGATTTAATATATATTTACAGAAGCTTCCATCCAAAATCAAAGGGATATACAAATTTCTAAGTACCACATGGAACTTTCTCTAAAATTGACCACATAATTTGTCATAAAGCAAATATCAATAGATACAAATGAATTTAAATAATCCCTTGTATTCTATCATACCACCAGGGCCAAAAGTTATATTTCATCAACATCAAACATCACTGAGAGCCTACCAACTAATGGAAACTAATCATCACTCAGCTGAACCACCTCTGGGTCAAGGAAGAAATTAAGAAAGAAATCAAAGTCTTCCTAGAATTTAACGCAAATGAATCCACAATGTACCCAAACCTATGGGACACAATGAAAGCAATCTTAAGAGGAAAATTCATAGGACTAGACGCCTATATGAAAAACCTAGAGAAATCCCTCAAGAGAGAACAAACAACACAACTGAAAAACCTTAGAAGCAAACTCACCAGGAAGAAGTAGATGGCAGGAAATAATCAAACTTAGACGTGAAATCAATATAATTGAAACAAAAAGAACAATACAAAGAATCAATGAATCAAAGAGTTGGTTCTTTGAGAAAGTCAACAAGATAGATAAACCCTTATCGAAACTAATCAAAAAGCAGTGAGAAAAAGTATCCAAACCTTATGCCTGTCAGATTGGCAAAGATACAAGACACAAATAACAGCCTAGGCTGAGAGGTTGCAGAGCAAGAGGAACACTCCTCCATTGATGGTGGGAGTGTAAATTTGTTCAGCCACTCTGGAATGCAGTATGGTGGTTTCTCTAAAAACTGGGAATCAATCTCCCCAAGGATTCAGAAATACCACTACTGGGCATATACCCTAAAGATGCAAATTCTCACTCCAAAGATATTAGCTCAACTATGCTCATAGCACCTTATTCATAATAACAAGAACCTGGAAACAACCTAGATGCCCCTCAACTGAGGAATGGGTTAACAAACTGTAGTACATCTACACAACAGAGTACTACTCAGCAGTAAGAAAAAAATGCTATCCTAAAATTTTCAGGCAAATGGATGGATTTGGTAAATATCCTTCTGAGAGAGGTATCACAAACCCAGAAAGAGAAGCAGGGGATGTACCCACTCATTAGTGGACTCTAAACAAAAAACAAAGCATTCCCAAGCTGCAAACCACAACCACTGAACAGCTTGGAATCGGTAACACCTTGGAGCCATTCCCTCCAGAGGAATACTTGACCCAGTCTTGATGTTGGGGTGAGGAAAGTGATTCTGCCTGGAGTGGATGCTGAACTAAGTCACCTTGGGACCTTGGGACCTGCTGCCCTTGCTGGGGATAAAGAGATGGGGAGAAGAGAGAATGAGTGGGAGTGGCAGAAAAGGGGAAGGGAGTTTGAACAAGAGGATACATGGATAAAAAATTAGACTTTATTCATAATAAAAGAAGAAAAAAAAATCAGTTGGGCAGTGGTGGTATATAATTTTAATCTCAGCACTCCATAGGCATAGAAAGGTAGATCCATGTGAGTTTGAAGCCAGTCTCATTTACAGAGTAAGTTCCAGGACAGCCAGTACTACACAAGGAAACATTGTCTTGAAAACCAAAACAAAACAAAACAAAAAAATACAAGCACAAAGCATCTAGGAATTCTGGAACATGCTGAAAAGATAAAATCTAAAAATAACAGGACTAGAGGTGCAGGCTAATGCGATGGCTATTGTTTGTTCTCCACAACTAAGGTAAGGTCTCATTGTTGAAGTCAACATGTACATAACTCGTTGAACACAGAATAGTCAAATCTGGTGGCTATATAAAGCCTTCACTAATACTTTGTAGTGTTCATGGTACTGGAAGAAACTCTACATGCTACCAAAGAAGAAAGGTAAACATCAATCCAGCCACAAACACTTCAATCTACAATAGTGATCTGTTTACAAGATATGCTGGAGCAGCAACACATACATGGCTTCTCCCCAACACCTATACCAACCAAACTTAGACACTCAGCAGCCACTCCCCACCCCTTGCCACTGCTCCTAATTTCCACAAGGCATCAGAGTTTATTTGAGACACATATCCCTATTGTAGTAAGTAAGGACAGTAAGCAGGAAAGACAGCAACTGGAAAGGACAGTCAGAAACCACAGCAACTGGGAAGGATAGAACTCCAGAACGACACATTGAAAGAAGCAGGACCCCTGGAGACAGAGCTCTAACTCTATGAATTTGAGGAAGAAATGAGTAGAAAGCAGTGTAAGAATACATTCAACAATGTAGCACTAATTCAGACATTAAGAAAAGATGAAAATTCATAGCACCAGATGCCTATATGAAGAACCTAGATAGACAAACCTTTATCCAAACTAACCAAAAGGCAGAGAGAGAACATTCATATTAACAAAATCAGAAATGAAGAGCGGGACATAACCACAGACACTGAGGAAATCCAGAGAATCACTAGGTCATACTTGGAAAACTTGTACTCCACAAAATTGAAAAACCTAAAAAAAAAAAATGGACAAATTTCTAGGTATCTACCACATACTAAAATTAAATCAAAAGCAGATAAATAACTTAAATAGACCTATATGTTCTACTTGTATCCCCCAAGGAAATAGAAGCAGTCATCAATATTCTCCCAACTAAAAAAAGAAAATCCAGCATCAGTGTTGAATTTTACCATAACTTTACAAAAGTGCTAATAGTCCTCAAATTGTTTATGCAGTGGAGGTTTGTGAGGCAAGAAATCCCTTGAGTCTGAAGCACATAGTCTTAGAAAGCTTTAAAATTAAATTATAAGGCCAAAAAGATGGTTCAGTGTATAAGGACATGAACCACCAAGCTTGAACTGTGTTCAATTCCTAGAACCCACATGGGAGAGAGAGAGGGAGAACTTATTCCTTTACGTTGTCTTCTGTCTTCTACATATGCTCTGCAGCATGCCCTCTTCTGTACACACACACACACACACACACACACACACACACACACACGCACACATACACACACAACTAAATTGTAGGCATAATCTTTAAATGTCTATAAGAATGATAGCCAAAACAGTGTGCTTGTTATATATCAGGCTCTATTCTGAGTCTTTATTAATAATAATCCATTTAATCCCAATAAAATTAAATTTTAATTGTACCATGCATGCTCAGTGAATTTCTATGTCAATATTTTGAACAGATCAAGTGTTTTAAACTCTATTTTGGCACTGTTCTTTTTTTAATATAGCACGAGCTTCAGCTCATGGAAAACCACTGGTATATTAAACTTGAAAAGACCCAGTCAGCATCTATAAACATTCATTTATTCCCATCTATTCACCTAAGCATCCATCTGTCCACACAACCATCTGTCTATTACCAACTTGTTCCTATATAGGAGGCACTATGCTTGGTGCTAGTGATGTAAACACAGAAAGGACTCACAGCACCAGTGTTTGAGTTATTCACTATTTAGTAGAGGAGTATTAAACAGAAACAAGCAGACAGAGAGCAGAAGCCAGTGTTAACAGTGGCATCAGGGAATGGACAGGGGGTGTTTTACCCAATCTGTTTCATTGTTTTAAAGGAAATCCTGAGAAAGATTTCCTCAAAATCCTTGCATAATGGAATATGTATATAATCCCGGTACTTGGGAAGCAGAGGCAAGCAGATCTTCAAGACTTCAAGGTCAGTCTGGTCTACAAAGTGAGTTTTGAGCAAGCCAAAGCTATATAAATGAGACTTTGGTTTTTAAAAAGATCATTTACAAAGATGACACTAGAGAAGATCATGCAATAGCACGAAGAGACTCCGATAAGAATTCTCCAGCTTCTAAAGTCATAGTGACTGTTAGGGTTCTAGTGCTTTGCTAAAACACCATGAACAAAAAGCTGGTTGAGCAGACAGGGTTGATTTGGCTTATACTTCAACATCACTGTTCAGCAAGGAAGTTAGGAAAGGAACTCAAACAGAGTAAGAATCTGGAGGCAGGATCTGACGCAGAGGCCATGGAGAGGGTGCTGCTTACTGGCTTGCTTCCCATGGCTTGCTCAGCCTGCTTTCTTCTTGTGGGATGCAGGACCACCAGCAAAAGGATACCACCAGCTACAATGGCCTGGACCCTCCCCCATCAGTGACTAATTGAGAAAATGCCCTACAAGCTTACCAACATTCAGTTTTATGGAGGCATTTTCTTTTTTTATTTATTATTGAATAAAGTCTCATTTTTATCTATTTATCCCCTTGTTCAAACTCACTCCCCCCCCAGCCACTCAAAGTCACTCTCTCTTCTCCCCATCTCCTTATTTTCTTCCCAGCTATTGCAGGAGGTCCCAAGGTCCCAAGGTGGCTTAGTTCAGCATCTACTCCAGGCAAGTCCAATTTGCTCATCCTAATATAAAGACTGGGTTAGGTGTTCCACTAAGAGAATGGGCTCCAAGATGCCAGTCCAAAGTGTTTCATATCCCAATCTGTTAAGTGGTTGTGGTTTGCAACTTGAGTATGCTTTGCTTTTTTGTTTAGAGGCCGATAATGAATGAGTACAAACCTCTACTCTGGGTTTGTGATACCTCGATCAGGAGGATGTTCTCCAAATCCATCCACTTGCCTGAAAATTTTAGGATATCATTTTTTCTTACTGCTGAGTAGTACTCTATTGTGTAGATGTACCACAGTTTGTTAACCCATTCCTCATTTGAGGGGTGTCTAGGTTGTTTCCAGGTTCATACTATTACAAATAATGCTGCTATGAACATAGTTGAGCTAATGCTTTTGGGGTGTGAATGTGCATCTTTAGGGTATATGCACAATAGTGGTATTGCTGGATCCTTGGGGAGATTGATTCCCAGTTTTCTGAGAAATTGCCATACTGCACTCCAGAGTGACTGAACAAGCTTACACTCCCACCAAAAATGGAGGAGTGTTCTCCTTGCTCCACAACCTCTCCAGCATAGGCTGTCATCTGTGTTTTTCATTTTAGCCAATCTGACAGGTATAAGGTGGTATCTCAAAGTTGTTTTGATCTGCATTTCTCTGATAACTAAAGATGGTGAGGATTTTTCAAATGTCTTTCAGCCATTTGTAATTCTTCTGCTGAGAATTCCCTTTTTAGTTCTGAATCTCATATTTTGATTGGGTTATTCAAGGTTTTGTGTCCTAGTTTCTTGAAATCTCTATATATTTTAGAGATCAGTCTTCTGTCACTTGCAGGGTTTGTGAAAATCTTTCCCCATTCTGTAGGCTGTCATTTTGCCTTATTGACTGTGTCTTTGGCTTTACAGAGCTTCTCAGTTTCAGGAATTCCCACTTATTGATTGTTGTTCTTAGTGTCTGTGCTACTGGTGTTGTATTTAGGAAGTGGTCACCTGTGGCAGTTCTTTGGCGGGTATTTCCCACTTTCTTCTTTATCAAGTTCAGTGTGGCTGGGTTTATGTTGAGGTCTTTGATTCAGTTGGATTTGAGTTTTGTGCAGGGTGAGAGGCTTGGTTCTATTTGCATTTTTCTACACACTACCATCCAGCAATGCCAACACCATTTGTTGAAGATACTATCACTTTTCTAATGAATATTGTTGACTTCTTTGTCAAAGATCACGTGTTCATAGGTTTTTGGGTTAATGTCAGGATCCTCAACTTGATTCCATTGATCCACAAGTCTGTTTTTATTCCAGTACCAGGCCAATTTTATTACTGTATCTCAATAGTATAACTTGAAGTCAGGGATGGTGATGCCTCCTGAGGTTCTTTTGTTGAGCAAAATTGTTTTGGCAATCCTGACTTTCCTGTTATTCCAAATGAAGTTGAATATTGTTCTTTCAAGTTCTGTAAAATATTATGTGGGATTTTGATGGGAAGTGCATTGAATCTGTAGATTACTTTTGATAGGATTACCATTTTTTTTTACTATGTTGATCCTATCTATACAGGAACATGAAGGATCTTTCCATTTTCTGATATTCCCTTCAATTTCTTTCTTCAGAAATTTAAAGTTTTTAATCAAATAGATCTGCTACTTCCTTAGTTATAGTTACTCCAACGTATTTAATGCTATTTGCAGCTATTATAAAGGGCAATGTTTCCTTTATTTCTGTTTCAGCCCTTTTATCTTTAGTGTAGAGGTGGGCCACTGATTTCTTTGAGTTAATCTTGTATCCTGCTATATTGCTAAAGATGTTTATCAGATGTAGAAGTTCCTCCCTTCTCAAATGAATTTGGTTTGTGTCAACATGAAACTATCCAGCACAACTGATCTCTTCACAACTTAACACACAAAGACGTCACTGTTAAGCCACAACCTTTCCTTTCTTACTTATCCCCAAGATGACACATTAATATCAATATCACAATATAAAACATTTTACAAACTTAAAAAGTTTTTACAAATTCAAACACTTTAAAATTTAGTTTTCTTAAAATTTCAAAGTCTTTTTTAAAACCCCCAAATCTCTGATAAAATTTAGCCTCTTAACTGGGGGCTCATGTAAAATAAAATATAAATTTAATATATCCTTACTTCAAGAGGGGAATACCAGGGCACAGTCACAAATCCAACCAAACTCCAACTGTGTAAATAACTAAATGTCCAATCTCCGGGATTCACTCCCAATCTTCTGGGTTCCTCAAAGTAGAATGGGTCACTTCTCTAGCTCTGCTTTCTGCAGCACATACACCTTTTCTTCTGAACTTTAGCTGACTTTATTCCACTGCTGTTGCTGTTCTTGGTGGTCATCCCATGGTACTGGCATCTCCAAAATTGCTAGTTCTTTGCTGCCACTGGGCTGCACTTTCACTATAGCCTCTCCTGGGCGCTCCTCAGGGACTCCAGCACTACCACACAGTGTCAAGCCCCAGATGATCTCGATGACTCCTTCATGTCTCAAAACCAGCAATACCCTAGGTGACTCTTACATGACCAAGTTCAGCTGCCAGCACAAGGTACAACCTTAGCAGCTTTTGAGTCCTGACCCTGAGGAAACACTTTCCAGTGTATTTCACCTCAATGATGCCTATTTCTTCTTAATCACTTCTAACTTCTTAACTCTGGAAAATTAATCAGCATTAATTTTCCCAGTAATGTTAAGATTTCACTTCCATGGTGCTGGCCTCCCATTAACTGCAGCTGCCTCTTCAGCCCCAGCTAACCAGAACAACAAAATCTTAATTCAAATAGCAAATGGCCCTGAAATAGAGTTTTTAAACTTTCCTCTGAAACCTCACAAGCCAGGCCTTCACCTTCTGCACTCCTCTCAAAATTCTTATCTTCCTTGTTCCCAGAGAACTTCCCACTGAGCTCTCAACATTAAATGACTTTTCTAGACCAGAATTTCAAAATCCCTCCCAAAAAGGTGGTCAGTTCCATGGTACTAACTGATCTTAGGATTTCTATTGCTCTGACAAAACCCCATGACCACAGTTCAGATTGGGGATGAAATAATTTATTTGGTTTACACTTCACCATCACTGTTCAGCAAGAAAGTCAAGACAGGAACTCAAACAGGGCAGGAAGCTAAAGGAAGGAGTTGATGCAGAGGCTGTGGAGAGGTGCTGCTTACTGGCTTTCATCTCCTGGCTTTCTTAGCCTGCTTTCTTATAGAACTCAAGACCACCAGCCCAGGGACAGCATCACCCACAGTGGGCTTTGCCCTCCCATATCAATCAATCATTAATTCAGAAATTGTCCCCTTTATGATTAAAGCCCTGGAGAGATCAGGAATACAGAGAAAATACCTAAATAAAATAAAGGCGAATTACAAGAAGCCTACAGCCAATATCAAACTTAATGGAGAAAAACTCAAAGCAATCCCACTAAAATCAGGAACTAGACAAGGATGTCCTCTCTCCCCTTATCTATTCAATATAGTTCTCAAAGTTTTAGCTGAAGCAATAAGGGAACAAAAAGAGATTAAGGGGATACAAATTGGAAAAGAAGAAGTGAAGCTATCTCTATTTGCAGATGATATGATTGTATACATAAGGGACCCACAAAATTCTTCCAAGGAACTGCTACATCTGAGAAACACCTTCAGCAATGTAGCAGGATACAAGATTAACTCAAAGAAATCAGTAGCCCCTCTATAAACTAAAGATAGAAGAACTGAAAAAGAAATAAGGGAAACATTACCCTTCATAATAGCAGCAAATAGTATTAAATACCTTGGAATAACTATAACAAAAGAAGTAACAGACCTATTTGACAAAAATTTTAAATCACTGAAGAAAGAAATTGAAGAGGATATCAGAAAATGGAAAGCTCTCCCATGTTCCTGGATCAGTAGGATCAACATAGTAAAAATGGCAATTCTATCAAAGGCAATCTACAGATTCAATGCACTGCCCATCAAAATCCCAACACAATATTTTTTGGACCTTGAAAGAACAATACTCAAGTTTATTTGGAATAACAGGAAAGCCAGGATTGACAAGACAATTTTACTCAACAAAAGAACCTCAGGAGGTATCACCATCCCTGACTTCAAGTTATACTATAGAGCTACAGTAATAAAAACAGCCTGGTACTGGCATAAAAACAGACTTGTGGACCAATGGAATAGAATTGAGGATCCAGACATTAACCCAAAAACCTATGAACACCTGATCTTTGACAAAGAGTCCCAAAGCATTCAATGGAAAAAAGAAAGTATATTTAACAAATGGTGTTGGCATAGCTGGATGGAAGTGTGTAGAAAAATGCAAATAGATCCGAGCCTGTCACCCTGCACAAAACTCAACTCCAAGTGGATCAAAGACCTCAACTTAAAGCCGCTTTGAAGTTGATAGAAAAGAAAGTGGGAAATACACTTCTATGAATTGGCACAGGTGACCACTTCCTAAATATAACACCAGTGGCACAGACACTAAGACCAACAATCAATAAGTGGGTTCTCCTGAAGCTAGGAAGCTTCTGCAAAGCCAAGGACACTGTCAATAGGACAAAAAGACAGTCTACAGAATGGGAAAAGATTTTCATCAACCCTACAAGTGATAGAGGACAGACCTCTAAGTTATATAAAAAGCTCAAGAATCTAGAGCCCAAAACCTTGAATAGCCCAACCAAAAACTGGGGATCAGATCTAAAAAGGAAATTCTCAGCAGAGGAACTATGAATGGCTGAAAGGCACCTGAAAAAGTGCTCATCATCTTTAGCCATCAGAGAAATGCAAATCAAAACAACTTTGAGATAACACCTAACACCTGTTAGATTGGCTAAGATAAATGGCACAGAGGACAGCCTATGTTGGAGAGGATGGGGATCAAGGGGAACACTCCTCCATTGTTGGTGGGAGTGTAAGCTTTTTCAGCCACTTTGGAATACAATATGGTGGTTTCTCAGAAAATTGAGAATCAATCTCCCCAAGGACCCAGCAATACCACTTCTGGGTGTATACCATAAAGAGGCACATTCACACTCCAAAGGTATCAGCTCAACTATGTTCATAGCAGCATTATTTGTAATAGCAAGAACCTGGAAACAACCTAGATGTCCCTCAACTGAAGAATGGATTAACAAACTGTGGCACATCTACACAATGGAATACTACTCAGCAGTAAGAAAAAATGATATCCTAAAATTTGCAGGCAAATGGATGGATTTGGAGAATATCCTCCTGAGCGTGGTATCACAAACTCAGAAAGATAAGCAGGGGATGTACTCACTCTTTAGTGGTCTCTAAACAAACAAACCAGAAAAAACCCAAGCATGCCCAAACTGCAAACCACAACCACTGAACAGCTTGGGATCAGAAACACCCTGGACTGACCCTTCAGATCCCACTCCACCTAGATGAACACCTGACTCACTCTCGAGGGAGGGGGGACAAAACTGGATTTGTCAGGAGTGGAGACTGAACTAAGCATTATTGGATCAGTGGGACCATGGGACTGTCTGCTGCCTGCCCAGGAAGGGGATGGGGAGTTGTGGAGAAGAAAATATGACCTGATGTGGCGGGAGGGGGAAGAGACCTTGAATAAGGATATACAGGGATAGGAAAAAAATTCAGAGGGAAAGCTGAACACAAAGTAATTTATGTGTAGCAAATTATTTGCATTATCACCCTTGATAAGTCATGCTTATGATTTTTATTTTCTTTATAGTTATTGTTAACTTATCAGCACTTTAAATTCAATTTACTGTTTTTCTTGATAAATACAAAATAAATAAAGAAAGAAAAAGAAATAACAGGCAAAGAGGAAGGGATGGGTCAGTTCAGAATATTTTATTTCTATGTTCCAAAGTCTTTGGTGGCTTTCAAAATGTTCAGAGTTAACCCTGAAGTTCCTTACCCACAAAGAGAGACAGACCTGCTCTCACATCCTGCCTCCTGGTCATTTGCTCTTTGGAGTTTGGTGTTTGTTATTCCTTCTAAAATGGAGTCATGTCTCCTCTGAAGTCCACAGGCTATGTTCTGACATTGGTTGAGGCTATCTAAACATGAGCTCCTGAAATGAGCCTTCATGGACTATCTGTTCAGAAGGTTCCACCTAGGATATTATTCAGACCTTCATGATTTCCATGTTGCTCTGTGAAGATGGCCTCTGCATGAAACACAAATTTTTTCTTATCTGTTTTAACTTTCACAAGAGTTCATGAGGGATGAGACCCCATCTACTGTATCAGCACTTGGGAAAGCACCTGCTATGACAAATACTCAATGGGCATTTTTGTTGTTGTAGTTGAACAAATACAGATAATGTATTTTGAGAGATACTCAAAAGGTGTTTAGTTAGATCTTTGAACTTATATGACATATTAACTAACATACTAATTGGGGTGGTTTGAATGTATTTGGCCCTCATAAACTCATAGAGAGTGGCACAATTAGGAGGTGTGGACTTGTTGGAGAAGGTTGGATTCCTCAATCCTTTAATCTAGACCTTGAGGCTGGAGGTCACATCTTTAATCTGAGCCACACCTTTTGTTGGAATGGTGCAGCTCTGTGAGTGTGTGAGTGTGTGTGTGTGTGTGTGGGGGGATTTGAGGTCTTTTTGTTAAGCCTTTCTCAGTGAGACAGTCAATCACTTAGCCATTTCTCTAGCACCATGCCTGCATGCCATGCTGTCATGCTCCCTGCCGTGATGGACTGAACCTCTGAACTGTAAGCAAGCCACCACATTAAATGTTTCCTTCATAAAAAAAAAAAAGAAAAAAAAAAAAAAAAGAAATTGCCCTACAGTTTTGCATGCAGCCCCATCTTATGGAGGCATTTTTTTTTGATTGAGGTTTTCTCCTCTAACATGTCTTTAGCTTATATCAAGTTAATATAAAACTATCTGACACAGTGCCCTTAAATTTAGAAAAAAATTCTATTTTTCAAGATAAATAATAAGTGTACTTGTGCATGCATTTCACCTTTTCAGAGATGAGCTTGAAGTCTAACTTCATCACTGGCTGTCTGTGAGGTCCTGCTAACTAATTAGTAAAATGAGAATAACAATAGCACTTGTCTTCCTCTCAGGGTGGTTAAGATGAAAAATGCAAAATTCCATTTAAGCACCTGCAGAGTCTTGGCAATCAATAAGTCAGAGTTCTGTTTTCTTTTTCTAAGTGAGATTTAATTTTCAAACGTATTGGAATGGCAACATAGCCAAGAGGGTGAACTGATCTTTTCTTGTTTCAGATGCAGTTTATTTCTTCCTGCTTCCTCTAATACAGAGGTTAGTTTGTCTGGCCCCATTTTCCCAAGTGGCTTCCTATAGCCAACCCCATAGATATTCTAATTCTTTGAGGGTTCTTAGAGGTCAGATTATTGCTCAAAGCAAGAAGTAGTTCCTACCCACCTTTGGGGAAAACTTTTCTACCTGAAATGACTTTAGTGCCTTTTCTTCCAAGTCTCTTAGAAATCCATAGTTGTATACCAATTTTCATTTGTAAGAGTAATGGGGTAGGCTAGAGTTGCTGTATCTAGCCTCTAGCAAAAGCTCCCAAACTAAAATTTTATCATCTCAGCTAGGAACTGTATCCATTTCCTGGAACTGATGTAAGAAGGACCACATATTAATGCCATGTCTGTTACCTCCCTCTTAGTTTTGTTTGTTTCTGTGGTTGCTTGCAACCTTTGTGCATGCCTTCTATAGATGTAGCATTCCCATGTATGTAGACATTTTCTCATCTTTTCTCTGTGGCTCTCTATGTCAACTCCTTCATCTCTCCCACTTTTCCCATTTTTTTCTTTCCTTTTCCTTCTTCTGTTTCCTCTACTCCCATCTCCTTCACAGTCTTCATCATACAGTTTAAGAAACATCCAGATAATAATCTACAATGATCTGATCCCAAGATCTTTAACTTAATTACGCCTATAAATATCTGTTGTAAAAGGTTTCTGGCTGGCCTTTCCAGGCTAGCCCTGAGGTTTTGGTCCCACTCTCAGCCCCACTGCCACTTAGGCCCAAATAATCACACACAGGCATATATTATTTTTATGCTGATTGACCTAGGGCCCAGGCATATAGCTTGCTAACTCCTTCATCTGAATGCAACCCATCTTGTTCAGCCATGTGGCCCGGTACCTTTTCTCAGAGCAGCATTTCAGCTTCTTTCCACTGTGTCTGCTGCTGTCTTTATCTTCTCATTGTGTCTGTGGCAGCTCTCTCTGGTGGCTCTCTGGCACCTGTCTTAGTTCTTCTTGTACAATTATTTAAAGTGTAACATATAATCCCACTACATTAATACAGTGAGATTATGCTGGTAATGCAAATATTTGTCCTGCCTATGGGTTTAATAAAAGCCGATTGACCAAAAGGAAAACATGAAGTGTGGGTGGAACTATCAGGCTAAGAAAACTCTGAGTACAAGAACAACAGAGACATAACCAAAACGCCCAACTTTTCAGAGCTAGAGAGATGGGTGTTAAGATCTCTTGTAGAAGACCATGGTTTAGTTTGTAGCACCCATAAGACAACTCAAAGTTGTCAGTAAATCCAGTTCTAGGGGATCTGATAATCCCCTCTGGCCTCCATGAGTACTAAGCACATGTGTGTCACAGTTACAATTTGCAAGCAAACAACCATACGTATACAGCAAAAAATTTTTAAAAGCTCACTTTTTACCTGTGATACCCAGGCTTTTCCACCATTACTATTATTACTTTTAAATAAACAAACTGCTGCCAGGCAAAGGGCTAATAACTTCATGTATTACCTCATTTAATCTTCTCAGCCTTTGGAGGAGGCTGTTACTACAGCCACCTCCATTTTACAGATGCAGTTGAGAATGCTTCAGGGATTTCTCACAGCTTATTAGAGTTAGTACATAATAAAGCTGTTGTTCAAGATCATCTGGGCCTGATTCTTCAACCTAGTTGTCCAAGCACTACCCCTGAGCAAAGTCCTCTCCTGTGTCCTCCATAAATTAAGGCATAGAAAACATAACAGGCCAGCCTGTTAAGTACCATGTTAATAGTCTTTCTTCCCCAACAGATGAGAAATATAAGGCACAGAGAGGGTTAGTAACTTGCTCAAGATAATGTATCCAAAAGAAAACCAAAAGTCTAGTCTCTAGGACCTTTGCCATGGAGCACAACATGTGAACCCCTACTCTCACCCATTGCTGCCCCAATTTCAGGTCAGGAGGAAAGATTGTTGCATGTAGGCATCCACAATAACACTTGTTTGTTGAACTCCACAATGTACAAGTGACTCCCCATCCCCCAAACCTACTCATTATCCTATGACTTCAGGGGCTCCCTGAGACACAGAATTGGCCTGCCCCTATTTATAGCCTGATGTTCCTGGCCCAATCTAGCTTCAGAGTCCATATCTGCATTCCCAAATAATCACACAAAGGCTTATATTAATTACAAACTTGCCTATGGCTCAGGCTCATTACCAACTAGCTCTTATAATTTAACTCAACACATTCTTATTAACCTATGGTTCCATGGCTTTAACTATGTTCTATTACATCTTGCTTTCTGAGCAGCAGCCTGCAGCATCTCTTTGATTCCACCCTTCTTTGTCTTTTACCTCTGCTTGGATTTTCTGCCTGCCTGTAAGCTGCCTTGTCTTAGGTCAAAACAGCTTCTTTATTAACAAATGGCAATAAAACACATTCACAGTGTACAGAAAGACATCCAATATAACATATTGAACCAAGAAGTGAATGATATTTTATTCAGAGCAGCCAGAGAGCACAGTCTCCAGGACCAAGGCCTTGGGACATAACCAGTGAATTCCCACTCCCACCCATAGCTGCCCTAGTCACAGGACAGCAGGGAAGAATATTGTAGGCAGGCATCACCATTAACAACACAGTTTGTTGTGCCCTAAAAATGTACAAGACCCACCTCATCTCCCAAATCTACCCATTACCCTGCAACTTCAGCAGCTCCCTGAGACAGAGAATCTGCCAGCTCCTATTGGATTAAGAGTTGTTCCATAGGATATAAAATATGCCAATTCCAAGTGGACCAAAATCTCAGTTTGAACCAAGAAAGGCTTCATGAGACACAGATAAATCCTGTACCAATCTAAAGAAGATATGAGTCAATTCCAAAGCAAGTATATATATAATAACATAAAGAACAATATAGCACCACTACAATCTAGTGGTTCTACAACAGCAAGAACTGAACAACCCAATTTAGAAGAAGCAGACAAAAACTTTAAAAAAGTTTATTTCTTTAAAATAACTTTATGAAGATGATAGAGGCATTTAAACAACATTTTTTTTTTAAAAAAAAAAAACCTCCCTTAAAGAAATAGAGAAAAAGACAAACAAAAAGTAGAAGAAATCAATTTATCCTTAAAGAAAGCAACAAAAACCAAGAAAAAAATAACAGGTGAAGGAAACAGTTCAAGACTTAAAAATTTAAAAAGAAACAATAAAGAAGACACAAAGTGAGGCAATGCTGGAAATGAAAAGTCTGAGTAAATGAACAGGAGCCACAGATGCAAACATAACCAACAGCATGCAAAAAAATGGAAAAGAGAATCTTTGACATAGACAATTCAATAGAGGAAATACATACATCAGTCAAAGAAAAAACTAAAGCCAAAAAAAGTCATGACATAAAATGTTTAGGAAATCTAGGACACCATGAAAAGATCAAATCTAAGAATAATAGGAGTAGAATAAGAAAAAAATATCAGCTCAAAGACACAAAAAATATATTCAACAAAATCATAGAAGAAGAAAGCATTCCCAATCTAAAGGAAAAAAAATGCCTATAAAGATACAAGAAGCTTACAGGACACCAAATAGACTCACCACCTAATAATCAAGGCACAAAACATACAAAATAAAGAAAGAATATTAAGGGCTACAAAGTTAAAAGGCCAAGTATCTTATTAAGGCAAATTCATCAGAATAACATCTGACTTCTCAATGGAGACTATAAAAACCAGAAGGTCTGGTGGGATTATGCTTTTGTACACTGTAAATATTGGTGTAATAAAATGCTGATTGTCTAGAAGCTAGACAAGAAGTAGAGATGGGGTAACCAGATAAGGAGAACTCTGGGAAGCAGAAGAGGATATGCCAAGAGAGGCAAAGGAAAGAAGATGAGAATGCTGCACTGAAGTAAAGTTACTAAGCTGCAAGTAAAGTTACTAAGCTACACGGCTAGACATAAACAAAAACATGGGTTAGTTTAAGAGTAAGAGTTAGCAAGTAATAAGACTTAGCCATTGTCTAAAGAGTTTATAATTAATATAAGACTATCTGTGATTATTTGAGATTAAATGGCTGCAGGACTAGCAGGGTAGGACAAAGAAACTTCTAGCTACAGACATGTTACACAGAAACTAGGAGGCCATGGATGTCAACTCAGACAACTATACACTGCAATATTCCAAGAGAAAACCAAATATAAACAAAACCTATCCACAAGTCAAACTCTACTTAAAGCATTGGGAGGAAAATTCTACTGTAAGGAACTTATACACAAATGAAACAATAAGCAATAGATAATCCCACAGAAGAAAACTCCAAAGAGGGGAAACACACACACACACACATACACACACATTCCCACCAAAAATAACAGGAATTAACAATCACTGGTCATTAATATTCCTTAATATCAATGGACTCAGTTCACCTACTAAGAGTTCACAGGCTAACAGAATGGATATAAAAACAGGATTCATTCTTCTTCTGCATGCAATAGACATACCTGAATTTCAGAGTTAGACATTGCCTCAGAGTAAAGGATTGGAAAAAGACTTTCCAATCAAATGTACTTAAGAAATAAGCCAGTATTACTACCCCAGTATTTAACAAACTAGACCTCAAACTAAAAATCAATCAAAAGACTTCAAAGGACATTACTTATTTAACTCAGGAATAATCCATCAAGATGAAATCTCAATTCTAAACATTTATGGGCCCAATACAGGGGCACACACATATGTAAAAAAATTACTAAAGCTTAAATCACACATAAAACCACACACACCAGGAGGCATCAACATTCCCTACTTCAAGTTATACTATAGAGATACAGTAATAAAATCAGCCTGGTACTGGCATAAAAACAGACTTGTGGATCAATGGAATCAAATTGAGGATCTTGACATTAACTCAAAAACCTATGAACACCTGATCTTTGACAAAGAGACCCAAAATGTTCATTGGAAAAAAAAATAGTATCTTTAACAAATGGTGTTGGCATAGCTGGATGGTATTGTGTAGAAAAATGCAAATAGATCTAAGCCTCTCACCCTGCACAAAACTCAAATCCAACTGAATCAAAGACCTCAACATAAACCCAGCCACACTGAACTTGATAGAGAAAAAAGTGGGAAATACCCTCCAAAGAACTGCCAAGGGTGACTACTTCCTAAATATAACACCAGTAGCGCAGACAGTAAGAACAACAATCAATAAGTGGGAATTCCTGAAACTGAGAAGCTCTGTAAAGCCAAAGACACAGTCAATAAGGCAAAACGACAGCCTACAGAATGGGAAAAGATTTTCATCAACCCTACAAGTTGATGACGGAGGACTGAACTCTAAAATATATAGAGAACTCAAGAAACTAGAGCCCAAAACCTTGAATAACCAATCAAAAAATGAGGTTCAGAACTAAAAAGGGAATTCTCAGCAGAAGAATTACAAATGATACCTCACTCAGGAAGATATTCTCCAAATCCATCCATTTACCTGAAAATCTTAGGATATCATTTTTCAAACCCAGAAAGACAAGCCGGGGATGTACTCACTCATTAGTGGAGTCTAAACAAAAAATAAAAAAGAAAACAAACAAACAAACAAATAAAAAAAAAAAGCAAAGTATGCCCAAGCTGCAAACCACAACCACTGAATAGCTTGGGATCAGAAACACCTTGGACTGACTCCTTGGATCCCACTCCCCCTAGAGGAACACCTCACTCAGTCTTGATGTTGGGAGGAGAAAACTGGATTTGCCAGGAGTAGAGGCTGAACTAAGCAATATTAGGACTTTGGGACCTTGGGACCTTGGGACCGCCTGCCCATGGCGGGATGGGGAGATGTGGAGAAGAGAGAATGACCTGATGTGGTAGGAGGGGGAAGGGACCTTGAATAAGGATATATGAGGATAGAAAATGTGACTTCTTTATTCATAATAATAATAAAAAAATAAAGTAAATGGATTGAAAAAAAGAATTACAAATGGCTGAAAGGGACTTGAAAAAGTGCTCAGCATCTTTAGCCATCAGAGAATTCAAATCAAAATAACTTTGAGATACCACCTTATACCTGTCAGATTGGCTAAGATAAAAGACACAGATGACAGCCTATGCTGGAGAGGTTATAGATCAAGGGGAAGACTACTCCATTGTTGGTGGGAATGTGAACTTGTTCAGCCACTCTGGAATGCAGTATGGTGGTTTCTCAGAAAACTGGAAATCCAACTACCCAAGGATCCAGCAATACCACTACTGAGTGTGTACCCTAAAGATTCACACTCCAAAGGCATTGGCTCAATTAATGCTCATAGCAGCATTATTCATAATAGCAAGAACCTGGAAACAACCTAGATGCCCCTCAATTGAGGAATGAATTAACAATGGAGTACTACTCAGCAGTAAGAAAAAATTATATCCTAAAATTGAAGGCAAATGGATGAATTTGGAAAATAGCCTCCTGAGCAAGGCATCACAAACCAAGAAAGATAAACAGGGGATGTACTCACTTATTAGTGGACTCTAAACAAAAAAAAAAAAAACAAAGTATGTCCAAGCTGCAAACCACAACCAGTGAACAACTTGGGATCTGAAACACCTTGGACTGGCACCTTGGAGCACATTCCTTCCAGATGAACACCTGACTCAGTCTTGATGTGGGGGTAAGGAAAGCAGATCTGCCAGGAGTGCATGCTGAACTAAGCTACATTGAGACCTTGGGAGTTCCTGCCCTTGCTGGGGAGGAGATAAAGAGATGTGGAGAAGAGAGAGTGACTGGAAGTATCAGGAGGGGGACGGGAGCTTGAACAAGGTTATATATACATGGATAAAAAATATGACTTTATTCATAATGAAAAAAGGAAAACACACACACTAATAGTGGGTGACTTCAGCAGCCACTCTCACTAACAGATAGATCTACCAAACAAAAATTGAACAGAGGAATAAGGAATCTAACATATGTAATGACTCAAACAGAATTAACACATACACACACACACACATACACACACACATATATATATATAACATTTCACCCAAACACAAAAATATACCTTCTTCACAGCATTCCATTCAACCTTCCTTAAAATTGACCACATACTTGGTCACCAGTAACCAAATATGAATAGATACAAAAAATGTGAATAACCCCTTGAACCTATCAGATTACCATGGACTAAAGTTAAAGTTAAACAACAACACAAACCACAGAAGCCTACAAACTCATCAAAACCAAACAACTATCAATTGACCTACCTATTGGTGAAGGAAGAAGTAAAGAAAGAAATTAAAGATTTCTTGGTATCTACAACATACACAAAGTTGTGGGATACATTGAAAAGAGAAGAGGAAAGTTAATCTCTAAGAGCCTACATTAAAAAATGGAGAAATTTCATACAAGCAACTTAATAACACACCTGAAAGCTCTAAAAATAATAAAAGCAAACTCACCCAGAAGGCATAGAAAGTGAGAAATAATCAAACTCAGGGCTGAAATCAATAAAATTGAAACAAAGAAAACAATGAAAAAATCAACGAGTTGTTTCTTTGAGAATATCAACAAGATAGAGAAACCCTTATTCATACTAGTCAAGAGGCAGAGAGAGTATACCAAAATTAACAAAATCAGAAATTGTAGTGGGATTATGTTGTTACATTGTAAATAATTGTTCTGCCTACTAGTTT
Source organism: Sigmodon hispidus (assembly GCA_004025045.1). Lineage (NCBI taxonomy): Eukaryota > Metazoa > Chordata > Mammalia > Rodentia > Cricetidae > Sigmodon > Sigmodon hispidus. Next base: position 13,992 of record PVIH01019308.1, on the reverse strand, counting down.
AATAAATATGCTGATTGACTGAAGGCAGACAGGAAGTTTGGGTGGAGCTACCAGACTTGGAAATCTCTGGGAACAGGAAGAGCAGAGCAAAGAGATGCCAGAAAGAAACCAGCAGAGAAGCCAGCAGATATAGAAGACAACTATGCTGCTCTGAGAAAAGATACAGAGCTGCATGGCTGAACAAGATAAGAGTCAGGGGTTAAATTAAGAATTAAGAGTTAGCAAGTTATATGCCTGGACCCCAGATCAATCAACAAGCAGAGTATAATTAATATAAGCATGTGTGAATTATGCAGGTCTGTGGGTCTGTGGGTCTGAACTGTGGGGCCAGGTCAGAAAGGCTCAGCCAGAAACTTCTAGAAACAGCCAGAAACAAGAAATGAAAATGGGGACATAACAACAACAGCAAGGAAATCCAGAAAATTATTAGATCATATTTCAAAAATCTGTAATCAACAAAATTGGAAAACCTGAAAGAAATGGACTATTTGATGGATAGATACCCGTTACAAAAATTTAATCAAGACCAGATACACAACTTAAATAGACCTATAACCTATGAGGACATTGAAGCTATCATTAGAAGTCTTTCAACCAAAAAAGGCTCAGGGACAGACTATTAACTCTTTTTATGAGGCTACAGTCACTCTGATACACAAACCACACAAAGACACAACAAAGGAAGAGAATCACAGACCAAACTTCCTAATGAACATTGATGCAAAAATATTCAATAAGATACTGTTAAATAAAATCCACAAGCATATTGGAAAAAATCATCCACCCTGATCAAGTAGGCTTCATCCCAGAGATGCAGGGATGGTTCAACATATGAAAATCTGTCAATGTCATTCATCATATAAACAAACTGAAAGAAAAAAAAAACACATGATCATCTCATTAGATGCTGAAAAAGCCTCTCACAAAATCCGACACCCCTTTATGATAAAAGCCTTGAAGAGATCAGGGATATAAGGAACATACCTAAACATAATAAAGACAATATACAACAAACTGACAGTCAGCATCAAACTAAATGAAGAGAAACTAAAAGCCATCCCTCTGAAATCAGGAATAAGACAAAGGTTCCACTCTCTCCATACACTTTCAATATAGTACTTGAAGTCCTAGCTAGAGCAATAAGACAACAAAATGAGATTGGATAGGAAGAAATTAAAGTTTTTGCATATATATGATAGTATACACAAGTGACCACAAAAATTCTACCAGAGAAGTCTTACAGCTGATAAACTTTCAGAAATGTGGTAGGATATAAGATTAACTAAAGAAAATCAATAGCACTCTTATATACAAATAATAAATGTGCTGAAAAAGAAATAAGGAAAACATCACCACTTACAATAGCTACAAATAACATCAAATATCTTGGAGTAACTAACCAAACAAGTGAAAAACCTGGAGGACAAGAACTTTAAGTCTGAAGATATTGAAGAGGGTATCAGAAAATAGAAAGTTCTTCCATGCTCCTGGATAGGTCAAATCAACATATAAAAATAACAATTTTACCAAAAGCAATCTACAGATTCAATGCACCCCCCATCAAAATTCCAATACAATTGTTCACAGACCTTGAAAGAACAATGCTCAACTTCATATGAAAAACAAAAAATCCAGAATAGCTAAAATGATCCTGTGCAATAAAGGAACTTCTGGAGACATCACTATTTCTGACTTTAAGCTGTACTATAGAGCTATAGTAATAAAAACTATTTGGTATTAGCATAAAAACAGACATGTGAATCAATGAAACTGAATCAAAGGCCCTGACATTAACCCACATGCCTAGGAACACCTAATTTTTTACAATGAAGCCAAAAATATACAACAGAAAAAAAAGCATCTTCTATTTATGCCCCTAATATACGGGCACCTACCTATATAAAAGATACACTGCTAACATTCGAATCCCACATCAATTCTTACACCCTAATAGTGGGAGACTTCAATACCCCACTTTCAACCCTGGATAGGTCAACCAGACAGAGACTCAACAGAAAAATAAGGAGTCTAAAAGAGGTTATGATGCAAATGGATTTAATAGATATCTACAGAAGCTTCCACCCAAATGCAAAGGAATATACTTATTTCTCAGCTCCTCATGGAGCTTTCTCCAAAACTGATCACATAACTGGTCATAAAACAAATATCAATAGATACAAAAAACTGAAAAAAATGCCTTGTAAAATATCGAACTACCAGGGCCTAAAGTTAGAGTTCAACAACATCAAAAATCAAAGAAAGCCTACCAACTCATGGAAAATAAACAGCACTCAGCTGAGCCATCTCGGGCTTAAGGAAGAAATTAAGAAAGAAATCAAAGTCTTCCTAGAATTTAATGAAAATGAATCTACGACATATCCAAACTTGTGGGACTCAATGAAAGCAGTCTTAAGAGGAAAATTCATAGCGCTAGATGCCTACATGAAAAAACTAGAGAAATCTCATACTAGAGACCTAACAGCTCAGCTGAAAGCATTAGAACAATTAGAAGGAAACTCATCTAGAAGGAGTAGAGGGCAGAAAATACTCAAACTTAGAGCTGAAATCAATACAATTGAAACAAAAAGAACAAGACAAAGAATCAATGAATCTAAGAGTTGGCTCTTTGAGAAAGTCAATAAGATAGATAAGCCCTTAGCCAAACTCAAAAAAAAGAGAGAGAGTGTGTTCAAATCAACAAAATCAGAAATGAAAAGGAGGACATAACAACAGACCCCCAGGAAATCTAGAAAATTATCAGATCATACTTTGAAAATCTGTATTCCACAAAAATGGAAAACCTAGAAGAAATGGACAGCTTTCTGGACAGGTACCATCAACCAAAATTAAATGAAGATCAGATTAGTTACCTAAACAGGCCTATAACCCTTAAGGAAACTGAAGCTGTCATTAAAAGCCTCCCCAAAAGTAAAAGACCTGGTCATGGTTTCAGCACCAAATTCTACCAGACATTCAAAGAAGAATTACTACCATTACTCCTCAAAATTTTTCACACGGTAGAAACTGAAGGAATATTGCCAAATTCCTTATATGAGGCCACAATTACCCTAATACCCAAGCCACTCAAAACACAACAAAGAAGGAGAATTATAGACCAATTTCCCTCATGAATATTGATGCAAAAATTCTCAACAAAATTTTGGCAAACCGCATACAACAATGTATAAAAAATATCATCCAGCATGACCAAGTAGGCTTCATTCCAGAAATGCAGGGCTGGTTTAACATATGAAAAACTGTAAATGATATATATCATATAAACAAACTAAAGGAACAAAACCACATGATGATAACCTTAGATGCTGAAAAAGTCATTGACAAAATCTAACACTCCTTTATGATTAAAGCCCTTGAGAGATCAGGAATACAGGGAAAATATCTAAATATAATAAAGGTGATTTACAAGAAGGTGATAGCCAGTATCAAACTTAATGGAGAAAAACTCAAAGCAATCCCACTAAAATCAGGAACTAGACAAGGATTTCCTCTCTCTCCTTATCTATTCAATATACTTCTTGAAGTTTTAGCTAAAGCAATAAGAGAAAGAAAAGAGATTAAGGGGATGCAAATTGGTGGAAAAAAAGAAGTGAAGCTATCTCTATTGGCAGTTGATATGATTGTATACATAAGTGACCCACAAAATTCTTCCAAGAAACTGCTACCGCTAATAAACACCTTCAGCAATGTAGGAGGATACAAGATTAACTCAAAGAAATCAGTAGCCCTTCTATACACTAAAGATAGAAGAGCTGAAAAAGAAATAAGGGAAACATTACCCTTCATTATAGCAGCAAATAGTATTAAATACCTTGGAGTAACTATAACCAAAGAAGTAACAGACCTATTTCACAAAATTTTTAAATCACTGAAGAAAGAAACTGAAAAGGATATCAGAAAATGGAAAGCTCTCCCATGTTCCTGGATAGGTAGGATCAACATAGTAAAATTGGCAATCCTACCAAAAGCAATCTACAGATTCAATGCACTGCCCATCAAAATCCCAATACAATATTTTTTGGACCTTGAAAGAACAATACTCAATTTCTTTTGGAATAACTGGAAAGCCAGGATTGCCAAAACAATTTTACTCAACAAAAGAATCTCAGGAGGTATCACCATCCTTGACTTCAAGTTATACTATAGAGCTACATTAATAAAAACAGCCTGGTACAGGCATAAAACAGACTTGTGGATCAATGGAATATAATTGAGGATCCAGACATTAACCCAAAAACCTATGAACACCTGATCTTTGACAAAGAAGCCCAAAATATTCAATGGAAAAAAGATAGTATATTTAACAAATGGTGTTGGCATAGCTGGATGAAAGTGTGTAGAAAAATGCAAATAGATTCAAGCCTGTCACCCTGCACAAAACTCAAATCCAAGTGGATCAAAAACCTCAACATAAACCCAGCCACTTTGAACTTGATAGAAAAGAAAGTGGGAAATACACTTCTACGAATTGGCACAGGTGACTACTACCTAAATATAACACCAGTGGCACAGACACTAAGACCAACAATCAATAAGTGGGTTCTCCTGAAGCTAGAAAGCTTCTGCAAAGCCAAGGACACTGTCAATAGGACAAAACGACAGCCTATGGAATGGGAAAAACTTTTCACCAACCCTACAAGTGATAGAGGACTGATCTCTAAGATATGTAAAGAACTGAAGTATCTAGAGCCCAAAACATTGAATAACCCAATCAGAAAATGGGGTTCAGATCTAAAAAGGGAATTCTCAGCAGAAGAATTACAAATGTCTGAAAGGCACCTGAAAAAGTGCTCATCATCTTTAGCCATCAGAGAAATGCAAATCAAAACAACTTTGAGATACCATCTGATTCCTGTTAGATTGACTAAGATAAAATACACAGATGACAGCCTATGCTGGAGAGGATGTGGAGCAAGGGGAACACTCCTCCATTGTTGGTGGGAGTGTAAGCTTGTTCAGCCACTTTGGAATGCAGTATGGCAGTTTCCCAGAAAATTGAGAATCAATCTCCCCAAGGACCCAGCAATACCACTTCTGGGTGTATACCCTAAAGATGCACAGTCACACTCCAATGGTATTAGCTCAACTATGTGCATAGCAGGGTTACTTATAATAGCCAGAACCTGGAAACAACCTAGATGTCCCTCAACTGAAGAATGGATTAACAAACTGTGATACATCTACACAGTGGAATACTACTCTGTAGTAAGAAAAAATGATATTCTAAAATTTGCAGGCAAATGGATGGATTTGGAGAATATCCTACTGAGTGAGGTATCACAAACTCAGAAAGATAACCAGGGGATGTACTCACTCATTAGTGGACTCTCAACAAACAAACAAACAAACAAACAAACAAGAAAAAAGCCAAGCATGCTCTAGCTGCAAACCACAACCACTGAACAGCTTGGAATCAGAAACACCCTGGACTGACACCTTGAATCCCACTCGCCCTAGAGGAACACCTGACTCACTCTTGAGGGAGGGAGTAGAAAACTGGATCGGCCAGGAGTGGAGACTGAACTAAGCAATATTGGGGCAGTGGGACCATAGGACTGTGTGCTGCCTGGCCAGGGACGGGATTGGGATTTGTGGAGAAGAAAGAATGACCTGATGTGGTGGGAGGGGGTAGGGACCTTAAATAAGGATATACAAGGTTAGAAAGTGTGACTTTTTTGTTCATAATAATAATAATTAATAATAATAATAATAATAATAATAATAAAAGCATCTTCAACAAATGGTGCTGTCATACTGGATGGTGGCATGTAGAAGAATGCAAATAGATTCATATTTACCACTTCACAAAACTCAACTCCAAGTGGATCAAAGACCTCAACATAAATCCAATTACACTGAACCCCATAAAAGAGAAATTGCAAAATAGTCTTAAACACATTGGTACAAAAGCCCAGTTTCTGAATATTACACCAGTAGCACGACACTGAGAGCAGCAATTAATAAATGGAACCTCCTGAAACTGAGAAACTTCTGTATGGCAAAGGATATGGTCAATATGACAAAATGGCAGCCTACAAAATAGGAAAAGATCTTTACCAACCCAACATCTGACAGAGGTCTGATCTCTAAAATATATAAGAAATTCAAGAAACTAGAGACAATAATACCAAGCAATCAAATTAAAAATATAGTACAGCTAAACAGTGAATTCCCAAAAGAAAAATTTCAATAGCTAGAAGGCATTAAAGAACTGCTCGACATCCTTAATAATTAGGGAAATACAAACCAAATCAACTCTGAGATACCATCTTACACCTGTCAGAATGGCTAAGATCAAAAACACAGATAATGACAGCCTATGCTGGAAGGGATGTAGAGTGAAAGGAACACTCCTCCATTGCTGGTGGGAGTGTAAACTTGTACAACCATTTTGGAAATCAGTATGGTAGTTTCTTAGAAAACTGGGAATCAGTCTACCTCATGATCCAGCAATTTCACTCTTGGGCATATTCCCAAAGAATGCACATTTATACAACAAGGAAATTTGCTCAACTATGTTCATAGCAGCATTCTTTTTAATAGCCAGAACATGGAAACAACCTAAATGCCCCTCAACTGAAGAATGGATGAAAAAAATGGTACATTTACACAATGCGGTAGTATGCAGCAATAAAAGATGGCATCTTGAAATTTTCAGGCAAATAGCTGAAACTAGAAAAACTCATTCTGAGTGAAGTAACCTAGACTCAGAAAGACAAATATGGTATGTACTCACTCGTAAGCGGATATTAGACATATAGGATAACCGAGCTACAATCTAGGCTACAACTAGAGAACCTAGGTAACAATGACAACCCCAAGAGAGACATCTATGCTTCCCCCCACCAAAGGAAAAAAAAATAGATAAAGTCTCCTAGTAAATTGGGAGCATGTAGTGATAAGGGAAACTTGGAAGAGAACATGAGGAACAGAATAGGTTGGAGGAAGGATAGAGAGGAGAGCAACGAAATAGGTATCTTGACAGTGGAAAACACTTGGTGGCTTGGGAATAATCAGGTGCTAAGGAAATGCTCAGGAATCCACAAGGATGACCCCAGTTAGTAAAGCAATAGTGGAGAGGGTGCCTGAACTGGCCTTCCTCTGTACTCAAATGGATGACCACCCTAATTGTTATCTTAGAAACTGTCCATCAACTGATAAAAGCAGATGCAGAAATCCACAGCTAAGCTCTGTACCATGGACCTAGGGTCTAATAGAAGAGAGGGAGGAAAGATTACATGAGCAAACTGCTCAAGAACATGATGGGGAAACCCATAGAGACAGCTGACCTGAAATACTGGGAGCTCATAGACTCTGCATTGACAGCTTGGGAAACTGCATGGAACTGAAGTACACCCTCTGAATATGGATGACAGTTGTGTGGCTTGAACAGTTTTTGTGGCCTCTGGCAGTGGGACCAGGATTTATTCTTAGTGCATCAACTGGCTTTTTGAGACTCATTTCCTATAGAGGGATACCTTGTTCAGTCTTGATACAGGGTGGAGGGATTAGGTCCTGCCTTCTTGGCACCTTCATTGGCACCTTTTTCATGTTTGTTCATTGTGGGTCTCACACTTTGCTATGCCAGGCTTTGTTGACTCTTCAGTGGGCAGACTTATCCTCTTTGAGGAGTAGATGGTTGGGTGGGGTTGAGGGAAGTTGGGGGATGAGTAGGAAGAAGGGATGGATGGGGAACTATGGTTGGCATGTAAAAAAAACTTTTAAATTAAAAAAAAAGAAAATCAAAAGCCTACATTTATTGCATATCTACAATATGACAGACATTTTTTGTATCTTTCTCTTTTTCTGGTTGAGTCTACCTTGGAAACACATGGAATTGTTATTGTTCTTTCTGTTTTATACATGGGAGCCTCAAGGTAGTACAATGACTTGCCCATGTATGACAGCAGGAGGACACAAACATGTCTTTGTATTTGGCCTACACTGTCCTTCTTAGTGGCTCTCAAGGTTTATAACAGCCATCAGGGATCTAAGGAGATACAGCATATAAATGATGGAGACTTAGGATCAAAAGATAAGTTGAATGGAAAGTTTGGTGCTTTCTTCAGTGTCTTTATCATACTTCCCAATGTTATCATCATGGAAGTATTACTATGCCTGTCTAACCTAAAAAATTACCCTAAACACAGTTTACTTATGCCTACTTTAACTGAAGAACAACAGAGATCCTATTAGACAGCTGTGTTCCACAACATATCAGATGTCTACTAAGGTTTGTTGACCTTTGATCCTTGATGTTGAGCATGGAGCCTAAAGACTTTCTTGCATAGCAAGAAAGAACTCTATCATTGAGCTACACAATTAGACCTCTTTAATTAACTACAATTAATTAATACAGTTGTATTATGTAGACTGTGACAGCCTCCCCAGTAGTTTGGAATTGTACGTATGTTTCATCACAAACAGCCACATATTTGTTCTGGTTGGAAAACATAATGTGAGATAAACCTTCAACTCACATTGGCAACTTCTTCATGTTTGTTCATTGTGGGTCTCACACTTTACTAATGGGCCTGCTCCTGAAGTTTCCTCCAGTGCTATGTCTTTGATATCTATTTTCTGAGACCTCTTTGACCTGATAATATGACTCTATAGAGCTGAAGTTCAAATACCCATGCTCTTATCTTTGCTGCTGCTGTGGCAGGGTAAGCTCAAGCACATAGATAGTATTTCTAATCTGGAAGCCTGGCTAATTCTAATCTTTGTTAGGGATTTTTTATGTTGGAATTAAGCAAGAGGCTGCACTGTTCTTCAATAGCTGAAAAACATCAGCCTCCCCTGGGAAAGATTGAAGCTAACACAGAAAGAGTAGAGACAAGAGAGGAAGAGATGCCTGAATGCATTCTTTTCTAATGCCATTTATCCTTGGGCTAGCTGCACTTTTCTTTCTCTTAGCTCTATCATGGCAGCAAACACATACTGCCTTTTTTTTAAAAAAAATTAATGCTTAAGTGAGTTGGGTGTCTAGTCACTTTCCATTAATAGTTTTTGTACCTTAACATGCTATTAAGACTCATGGGAATTTCATGTAATAGTGAGCAAGCCAAATACTTGAGCCCCCTTCAGTCCTTACTATTAAATATTACTAATTTCATCTCTGCAACATGCACTATAGCTTTACTTTCCTTCCTGCCTCTCTTCCCTGCCTAGATTAGGGCTTCTTTACATCTTTCATCGAATAATACAATAGGATCTAAGTAGTCTCTATACTCTTCCATATTTGTAAGCCATTGTTTTCCAAACACTATTTCCAAAACATACCCACTGTGCATGTAAATTAGAATTGTTTATTATCTACTGGAACAAACTCACAGTGTTTAGGATATGCTAATATTTGAGCCCTCAACATTTATGTTTTGCTTTCTCTATCTGTTAAGCCCATATTCAACAATACCAGACAAGCTTTATGCATTGTAACCCCCATACCTTACTGAATCTCTTCTACCCAAACCTCCCCTGCATACTATTCCCTAAGAGGCAACCTAGGGGTTGTTACTTTCATAAAGGCAAACTGGGCTTCAGTAATTGTCATGTATTTTTCTTCTGAGATCCTCAAAGATCTCTTTTCTTTTATTTGAAAGCACTTTTTAAGTCTCTTGAGTAGCACAGTTATCATAAGAGTTTTGCTGAAGTCTTTACCAAACCAAGAATGTCTAGAAGACAGAATGACAATGATTGTAAGCAAGGGATATGGGGGAAAACATGAAAATGGCTAGTCCATGTTTAAGGAGAAAGGATTTTATTTTGAATAAGAGAGAGAACACATCCACAGGTATCTGAAAGAGTTTACAGTAGAGAGTAAAAGAAGCAGACTGACTATATCAAGAGCTATATGTGAGAAGGGAAAATACTGCTGGGGTGCACGAGAGAAGAGGATGAAATGACATTGCCCTTATAAAGAAAGTGGGTATTTGGAATTGCCTGGAAGTGAGGCTCTGGAAAAGACTTTCATATAACCCCCAGAAATCCTTGTCTATAGTCTAGATTGAATTGAGCCTAGACTCAATTTTGGACCAAGTCAGGGGGTCTTCTTGTTTGGGAGGAAATGGGGTACCCTTTGTATCTGGCAAAAATTTTATTCAGTGATCAATTTCATTGCCTTCTGCATGCTTAGCCCTAAGCTATGCTTTCTGCAGGTGCTGAAAGGCTGATACTAGTTCCCACCTATCCATGGGGGAATACCTTCTAATGCCTCCAGTAGATCCTAAAAATCACAAGCAGTACTAGACTCTACTCATGACTACATTTGTTCCTGTACAAACGAGCCTATAATAAAATTCAACTTCTTAGTTAAGCACAATAAGATGATAAATAACATGAATACTAAAATGGAACAATTATAGCATTCTACTGGAATGGAAACTATTTAAAGCTTATTTTTCTGTAATTTTTTACTTAATGTCTTTATAATTGTTGTTAATGAGTAAGTAACTGAAACATATGGAATGCAAAAGCATATAGAAGTAGGGATAGTTTTACATCATATTAAACAAGTATAGCAAGAGCATATTTTGACCATTGTACTTGATAATATAAGTTTACAATGAGATTGCTTTATAAGACTACCAATGCAAGGACACAATGATCATTGAAGCTCCTCTCATATTTTCATTGAAACTCCATAGCAATTCCTGTCACCATACCAAAATGTCTCACCTTTGTCAACATCTAAAGAGGTTCCTGTGCATGGAGTCCTATACCTACTTTTCCAAGGCTTACAGAAGTCTCTGTGATCTGATAGTGAATGACTAGGATTCTGTTTAGACCAAGACTCTGAGATCATATCCTGGTTTAATTAGAAACAGAGTTGACAAATAAATAGTCATATTTGCCAGAGGCTAAATATTCTGAATTGAAAAAGCACATAATATCACGGCTATACTAAAAGCAGAATCTCCAGGTAGGCCAGTTAAAACAGAGTACTGAGCTTCCATCTCAGAATTCGAGATTCAGTAGGTTTAGGATGAGGTCTAAACATTTATATTACTTACAACTTTTCAGATGATCCTGATGCTGATACAGCCCATAGTGCACAAATTCTATTTGTTTTATAATAAAAACCCAGAACCAGATATTGGAGAAAAGCTGAAATATAAGAGTCAGAGAGACCATAACCACTTCTCACCCATCCAACTCATCAGGCCAATAAAAGGTAGGTCCTATCTCCAGGAATCCTCAGATTCCAAACCTCTCCATCCTCAGCTGAAATGTGTTAGGCAAAGCTAACCTCCTCCCTCCTCTGTCTCCACCTGGATATCTCATTTTCTGGTTCAACTTTCCTAGAGCTAAGTTTAAATCGTGGCTCTGTTAGGACTTAAACTCAAGTTCCACAGTTGTAGTAGGACAGGCCTATGGGGTCAAGAAAATTGGTTTAAACCAGTTGCCAAGGCATGCACATAATGTACTTCATTATGAGCCAACCTGGAGTCGGCCTGAGGGTCTAGCAACAGGTACTACCTAGAGGTCCTCATCTCATAAAATCAGCCTAGCAACAGATGCTGTCATATCTCCAATCATGCCCAGCCAATGAGGGAAGGTCATACAGTATCACCAGATTGTGACACAGCCTGGGTGCTGGAGGAAGGGTATATAAAGCTATCTCAATTGTTGAATAAACAAATTAGTCCTTTGCTTTTCAAATGACTCCTGGGGTCTGCACATTTGACTCTGCACCTACTCAACCCCTCCCCCAAGGGAACTAACTGTTAGTACCCAGCAACATCAAGTAATGGGATTAAAGGCATGCTCTGTGGGTGACTCTGTCCTCTGATATTTCAGACTAATTTTTATTTAACATACAATATATAACCACAATCTCAAACTGATTCTTATAAGAAAACAGATTATAATTTAATAAATCTGGGGGAAACCCAAGAGTTTATTTCTTATTAATACTCAAGCAGTCCCCCTGCCCATATTGTATCGTGGTTCATATACAGCTTGAGTAGAATGTGTCACACACATAAATAAAAATAAAATAAATATTTTATAATGTATACTGTATAGTAGAAGAGAAAGGGATGGAAATGTGATGTGTCTGCCAGTAATTGTGTGCAACCAGAAAGAACATTCCACATATGCAGTATTTGTAGTGAGTGTGTACTGTGCTTCTGTGATCTAGCAATCCTATATGGCAGCAGGAAATAGGTAAGACACTTGGTAAGAGTTATTGCTGAGTCTTTGGCAAAGCATAATTATCATTTATTCCCTCTATCCTGAATTACAAGGACATGGTTGAGTATAATGAAACAGTAGAGTGGATAGTCACTATGGTATACTCAAGTATGATTCTGATTGAAATGTAGGAATTGTGTGTAAAAACTGACTGTCAGAGGCAAACAGGAATGGCTAGTCATTCTTGTATTCACCCTCTTTGTCCCACCTTTGTCTCATCTTACTCTCTAGAAAGTTCTCAGTGTTCTGTTTCTTTGCCACTATTTATGGAGTGTTAGCTATTACTACTTATTTATTTCTACTTTTATGTTTATGTGCATATGTGTTTTACCTGTATGTTTGTGCACCTCATAACCTGTTTTCTGCAGAGTCTAAAAGAAGACATAGGATGCCTTGGAGCTTACATTACATGGAGTTGTGAGCTGCTTTGCAAGTGCTCTAAATTGAAACCAGATCCTTTGGAATAGCAGTCAATACTCTTAACTGCTGAGCCATCTGCCACTCCATTCCCCCCACACAATGTTAGCCATTATTAATCCAAGTGCTGTAATATCAGTTCTACCATATTTCCCAGTCTTCCAAATGAGAGATGAGAAAAGTAGAAAGCAGAAAGATTGTAGGGAAGGGAAGAAGAAGCAGAATTCTCAATGTGGGCAGAAGGCACTCAAATGAGGAAAGAGTTGTTTTCACAGTGGGATAGAAAGCATGTCTTTCTTCCTGTGAGTTGTTCTCTAGGTAGTTTTGTAGGATTTTTTTCTCTGTTCTAACAAGTTTGTAAAGTGGACATAAGACTTCTTTGTCCAAGGTTGTAGTTCATGATAAATAAGCTATAATTTTTGTGGATAAGGATTGTTGAGCAGGCAAGGAAATATTGATCACCCAAGAATCTGCTGACCTAGTACCATTAGTCAGGAGTATCAAGTCCATATCCTTTACCTTAGTTAATTTATGATCATACTTGTATAATTCAGGAATTCTAGTATTCAGTTTTTCCACAAAAGAACAACCTTAGATGGAAACAGCAAGTAATAACTTCTTCGGAAATATTTTCTTCTTAGTATGCAGAGGAGAAGACTGATTAAAAGAACAGTTAAGAATGCTTACTGCTCTTTCAGAGAACCTGGCTTCAGTTTCCAGCACATATTTTGTGGCTCACAACCACTTGTAAAAGTAGTTCCAGGGAATTATTAGTCCTCTTCTGACATCTATGGGCACCTGTGCACATATAGTACACATACACTAAGGCACACACACAAACACAACCCCTCAGCACACATATCCATTAAATAAATAAACGCAAGCAAACTCTATCTAAATGAATGTTTAGAACTTTGATGCTCTAAAACTATATGGTGATGTGTTATCCCCCACAGATTTCTCATAATTAATAACAGCATCTCTAGTTAATAGTTATATAAAATTTGGTTATATATTAGTAGAGAAGAAAATTCTAGGTTATATTTGTAGGTGTGAATTCAGAAACAAATATGTGTAAAGTAAACCCTCTTTTCATCTAAAGATTACCTTAGCCCTTAGCCCTCTTATTTCTTTTTTTATTTTATTTTATTTTGTATTTAACCAAAAAAAACAGTAACATGAATTTAAAATGAGGAAAAGTTAACAATAACTATGAAGAGGATAAGTATCATAAGCATGGCTTATCAAGGGTGGTAATGCAAATAAGATTGCTACACATATATTTACTATGTGTTCAGCTTTCCCTCTGAAATTTTTTTTCCCATCCCTGTATTTCCTTATTCAAGGTCCCTTCCCCCTCCC
>PVIH01019307.1:9027-35881 GCA_004025045.1 Sigmodon hispidus | reverse complement strand
GAGACCTTGAATAAGGATATACAGGGATGGAAAAAAAAAATTCAGAGGGAAAGATGAACACAAAGAAAATATATGTGTAGCAATCTTATTTGTATTTCCACCCTTGATAAGCCATGCTTATGATTCTTATCCTCTGTATAGTTATTGTTAACTCTTCCGCATTTTAAATTCTTTTTACTGTTTTTTTTTTCTTGATAAATACAAAATAAAGAAGGAAAAAAAAAAAAAGGTTATATGGATGGGTTGGTGCTCCAGTCTCTTCAATAGAAGTCTTGCCTGGTTACAGGATGTGACCAGTTCAGACTATATATCTGCTGTTGCTCGAAGTCTTAGATGGAGTCATCCTTGAAGATTCTTGGGAGTTTTTCTGCATCAGATTTCCATTTGCTCCCCCTTCCAGTCCTTTCTTTCAGCACTCTTCCCCTTCCATATCTGACAACTCAATCTTTCATGTTCCTATTCCTACCTGCCTCCAGTCCACCCACGAATTTCCTTTTATTTCCCCATCTAAGGGAGATCAGAGCATCACCTTTGATGTAACCCCTCCTTTTTATCTGGTCTTCCTAGGTCTGTGGATTGTAGCATGTTCATCCCTTACTCTACAGCTAATATCCAATTACAGGTGAATACAGTTTGTCTTTCTGGGTCCAGGCCACCTCACTCAGGATGACCCTCTCCATTTCCATTCATTTGTTTGCAAATTTTATAATATCATTGTTTTTAATAGCCGAGTAATATTCAGTTGTGTAAATGCACCACACCCTCTTCATCTATTATTTGGTTGAAGGACATCTAGGTTGTTTCCAGGTTCTTAGTATTACAAATAAAAGTACTATAAACAGTTGCATGTTATGATTGAGCATTCTTTTTATAAGCTCGAGTGGTATATCTTTGTCTTGAGGTAGATTGCAAACTTTCTGAAAAACTGCCATATTGATTTCCAAAGTGACTGTACAAGTTTTCACTCCCACCATAAATGGAGTAGTGCTCCCCATATCCCCCAGCATGAGCTGTCACATGTGTCCTTGATCTTAAACATTTTGACAGGTGTAAGATGGAACCCAAGAGTCACTCCATCTAAGATACACATTTCTGTGGTAGCCTAGAATACTTCCAGTGTTTCTCAGACATTTGAGAACTCTCTGTCTAGATTTGTACTCCATTTCTCAATTGGACTACTTGTTTTTCTGATGTTATGTCTAGTTTCCTGAGCTCTTCACATATACTGAAAATCAGCCCTTTGTTAGATATAAGGTTGGTGAAGATTCTCTCCCACTCTATAGGCTGCCAACTTATTCACCTCTCCGTTCTGCCCAAAGCTCAACCCCAGAGAGACCACTGGAGACAGAGATGTCCAGAATGCAACAGCAAGGTTTGTTGTCAGAGCAATATAAACCAGGCAGGGAGCTTGTTCCACACATTCCCACTCGATGCAGGAGGCAAGGAAGAGCTGAGCACTCTAAATTACACAAGCTTTTTTAAAGGCAAAAATCACAAGGTAAGGTTACTTGGGGTCAAGGGTACAAGTATGCTGCTAATTGGCTTGTGCTTAGGGACTTTTTACAGTTTAATATTTTTGAACCCCACCTGGGTGGGGTAGCCATTTTACTGCATTAGGGTTGGATCATGTAGATATTCTTAGATAGTGCTTAGCTTATTTTTTGTTGGAACTAGCAAGTCCCTGCCAGGAATGTAAAACTGAACTTTATTTTATCTTTATAATACAAAATGGAGGTGCTTTTCTGATTCTTCACTCTCCTTTCCCTCAGATCCTCTCTTACTCTGTTTTCTCTTCAGAAATATGCATAGCTCTAAAAGATGATAGTCAAACAGAACAAAACAAGATATAATAAGACTATATATAAGATATAATAAGAGTCCCATATCAAGGCAACCCAACAGAAATAAAAGAGTCTCAGGAGCAGGCAAAAGAATCAGAGATATGTGTCTCACTGTCAGGAGTTTCACAAAAAAACACCAAGCTAACAGCCATAATGTATTTACAGACCTTGGTGCAGACTCATGCAGGCCCCTGCTTGCTGCTTCAGTCTCTGTGAGCCCATATAAGCCTTGCTTAGTGATTCAGTGGCCATGACATCTGCTCTGACTGCTATACTCTAGCCCCCCTTTTGGGGAGGTGGGTGTCCTGATTCCTGGGTGAAGGGACCTGAAAGAGACTCCATAATAGACTTTCTCCCTATAGAATGTCTGGCTATGGGTCTCTGTACTCACTTCCACCTGGACCAAACCAAATTTTTTTAAAAAAAATATCATCCTGAGTGAGGTAACCCAGATCTAGAAGAACAAATATGATATGTATTCATTTATAAGTGGTTATTAGCCATTAGTTAAATGATAATTGAGTTACAAAACAGGTAAGATAAGTGAGGAAGGCTGGTGGGGTCACACTCATTGACCTACCTGCAAAGAGGGAATAGAATAGATGGGAGTGGGAGGGATTAGATTTCAGGTAGAGATGGAGAAAGAGAGTGCTGGGAGAGATATCTGGAGTTGGGGTACATTGAGAAGGTGATGTGCAGGCATAGCGCACTCTGGGAATCTATGGGGGTGACTCTAGTGAGGCTCCTAGTAATGGAGGATATAGAGTCTCACCAGACCATCATTTGGACATAGGCAAGGCTTCCAGTGGTGGGACTGGATTGCATTTGTTTAAGCTGTTGGCCAAGGAAGGTCCCATGGAGATCCCTAACAACATAGACTGATGCTAGGATAGATAGTCCCTCTGTCTGAAGGTTGACAGCAGAGCCTGAATCTTGAGGACCACATCCACACTGTTCATTGAATGTAGAGAGGTGGAGTTTGTGCTTGCATATAGCCTTCACTCCTATGTTCTAATTTCTTTGGTGTGAGAAGGCACTCTACAGGCTACAAGAAGAAAAAAAAAAACTAGACATCAACTGAGCCACAAAACCCTCAACCTATGATCTGTTCTGCCTACATGATATTCAGAGACAATGATGAAACAAAGCTTGTGGGAGTGGCCAAGCAATATTTGGTTTAATTTGAAGCCCATGCTGCTATGAGACCATGACAGGGAGCCCAACACTGCTTGAATGAGCAGGAACCAGGGACTGAATGGCCCACAGACTTAAGGTAGAACCAAACATAACAAGAAAAAAAAATCAATGAAGTTATTTCTAATGATGCTCTACTATACTCAAAAATTAATTTGTTATATTTTATGTGAGTATATTACCACATTCATGCCTGGCTCCCATGGATTTCAGAAGGAATAGAATTCCTTAGAATTGGAGTTATGGAAAGTACTGGAATCCTAACCTATGTCCTCTATAAAATCAACAAGTGCTCTTAACCACTGATCCATCTTTCCAGCCCTCATCTATTTTTTTTTTTGGAGGACTTGCTAAAAAAGAGAACAGATGGTTTTAGCTGTTCCTTTCAAAATTCTTCCACATATGTTTTAGCAGCATTTCAAATCATTGGATGGTCATGGATTGCTGCCTTCAATGAGTAAGCATATACATGCTGTTCAGAACAGTGCTTAATTGCTGAATTTTGAAACTTATGTAGAAGATCTGCAATGTTTGTTTGTTAATTCATAAAAAGCTCTTTATTTCCAGGAATCAAATATGCTCACATATCTGCATCTCACATTCCAGATACCAGTGCCACAGAGCCAAATCACTGATTTTCCATGGAAAAGTGCTCATTCCTTCATTCCTTCACTCCCTAAATCATACTCACTTCATTATAATATCAATGCTGACTTGTTTGTTTTTTTTTAAACCTGCACAAATGTAATGTTTTAATAATTTCACTATTTCAGAAACTTCCTTGTTTTATTATTTCTTTATTTAGTTAAAACTCAAAGGTAGGAGATGAGGAGATGGGAAGAAGAGAGAGTGACTGGGAGGGGTGGGAGGAGGAAGGGAGTTTGAACAAGGGGATACATGAATGAAAAATTAGATTTTATTCATAATAAAAATAAAAAAGAGTCAATGTAAAAAAAACCCTCAAAGATAACTGGTTTTTGTTTGTTTTTCTGTAATATTACAAAAATATTTTCATGTATTCTTGGTACACAATAGCACATAGCACCGTGTGCTCATGTAGTAAAACAATTAGTCACTGTGCATGTGAATATTATTCAGTCAGTTTTTTTTGTTTTGTTGGTTTTTGGTATATATATATATATATATATATATATATATATATAACCTGTGCACAGCACAACTTCCTGCCCATTTGCAGCATATCAATTTAAAACAAAATAGTTTTTTAACTAAATCCATAGTTGTTATTTCATATATATTTGAGACAGAGTTTCTCTGTGTAACCTCCCTGGCTGTCCTAAAACTTGTTCTGTAGACTAGGCTGGCCTTGAACGTACAGCCTATATCTGCATCCCAAATGCTGGAATTAAAAAACCTGTGCCACCACCACTGGGCTCCTCTATCTCTTGAAATTTAAAATATCCTCAAATTATGCATTCCAAATCTTTGTGCCATGAGCTATAGTGTATGTTGTTCTTCAACTATTCATAGTTTTCAAAGAAGGTCCTCCATGTCCTCTACCTCTATAAACAACCTTCACAAATATTTGTCACTGTTAATATTTGCATCAATTAGTGTTACTAAAACTTCCTCCCTTGGAAACATGTGAACAACATCCACCCTACTTTCTAAGGTCTCAACAAGAAACCGAAGTCTGATTCCATTGCAATTCACTCTTCATAACCAATGAAATTATTATGTTTATTTATGAAGCATAGGGGCGAGGTTTCTTATTGAAACACAGGTGACTCCAAATCAGCTGTATTGGAAAGTATTTACCTAGACTGGAAGATAGCTTCTCCATACCAGCATAAAACCCCATTCACTTAGTCTTCCTAGCCTATACATATTATTTCTCCCCAAGGCCAGGAAGTCATATACAATTATGACAGAATTGAATGCAAGTGACTGAGAAGAGCAGTTGAGATATCATGTGACCCACTTGTTCCTTCCTACTAGAAGATGAATTTAACAACTCACATGTTCAATGATGGTGTACTCTTCCAAGTAGGCACAGTGTTCATAAAGATGACAGCAGTATCCATCAGGATCAGAGGACAGTGTCTTACAATGGATAGGCATTTTGCTATACATTGTGAACAACACTTTGTAAAATGACAGAGAGCACAAAGAGGGAGATTTGTGAGTAGAAAGTCAGTGTAAAAAGCAGTATACAATAGACCCTAGAGGTCATTTTATAAAGTGTCACTGTAGTTGTTTGCAGCCTAGATAACATCACATTCTCGATTTCAACCAAATTTTATCGATGGAGAATAGGTCTGCAATGTTTAAGAACCGTAAGTTGAATTTTTAGAAAAGATATTTATTATAAAGGAAATATATCACTGCCCTTGAATATGGAAAAGTTTCCAGACAATATGCCTTGTTTACGTTGTGACTTCAGGAATAACTTTTCTATATACAATGACTCAACAGATTTGAGAAGCTTTGAAGATAGTCTACAAAAGAGGAGCTGCCATAAATATTTTATCAACAGGCTTAAGTCTTAAAAAAAAGAAGGTAATCTTTCCTCGATACTTTAGGAACTCAACATCAGGAAGTGTTCATAGTTTTAAAAGTATTGATTCACAAAAGAGCAGAAGCACAAAGGCAGTGTCATAGGGCACTTAACTTCGGTAATTCAGACTGAAGTGCTTGCTCTTAAATTAGGTGTTAGGACTTAGGGAAGTCATGCCTATTTTCAACGTACCACATTTGCTATTCTGGAGTGACTGCAGCATTTCCATGGTCTTCAGCATTGTTGTTCTAAAATAGATTACATTTTATATTATTTTCCTATGCTCAGATTTGAACTGATATACCACTAGAATAACAGTGATTCCTTGGTGACTGGCTCACAGGACAATTTTAAGTATGTTTGATACTGCTGCACAGGGGTAGGAAGCCACCATTTATTGGGGGCCTTTCAATGTGCCAGCCATTTTATAACCAACAATTGGGGGAAAAATTAATGTCCCAGAATCACTTTTTCCAGTCCATTTAGGTACAACATTGTGCTAGGGAAAAAAAAGGAACCTTCAAAAGTTGAATCACTTTAAAGTGGCGACCAGAAAGGAAAAGAAGTAGAAGCAGAAGCCATTCAATAAAAGAGAATGTTGAGCTGCATTTGAAAGAATATGAGTGACACAAAAAAGAAAGGGAAAGGAGGGGCCGAGATAAGGATCTAAGCAAAAATATTGCTTCAGTGAATCGTTTGGAACGATGTTAATGAAGAAGTTGGTACTGTAGAAGCCTCAGTTAAGTTTATTTCTTTACTCTTTACTCTCCTAGTAGTTCATCATATGCAGAAAATATGAATGTGTGCAGGCAGTCTGTAGAGAGTAGAGGCTCATGCCAAATGCCATGAAACATACAAGGCAACAGCAGTACAATCTCTGCTTCCAAGACCACTTTGGTTTAGAAGAAAATGCAAGTTATACAACATGAAATGGTAAGGAATACTACTTAACAAATTTTAAAGTGTTTATTTTAAATTATGTTTAATTAAAATGTATGTGTATGGGTGTTTTGCCTGCTTGCATGTTTGTGCACCACTTGCATGACTAGTGCCTGAGGAGACCAGAAGAGGGTGTTGGATCTCCTAGGACTGGAGTTACAGTTGGTTTGGGACCATCATGTGGATGTTGGAAATTGAACCTGGGTTCTCTGTAAAAGCAGAAATTTCTGCTGATAGCTGAGTAATCTTTGTATGCCACAAGAACACTACTATGAATGGGAAGAGGTTAAGACTGAAAAAGAAGACATGTACTGATGCTGCATGAAGAACTACCCAACAGAGAATTTGGAGAGACTACTACAACTCGGGAAGGAGGGTTACTAAGCAAGTAGCCTGTAGTGAGGGTCTGAATCATATATCTGATCACCAGTGCTCAGATTCAATAGACCTTGTCTTGCCAGCAAAGATGCTGAGCCTCTCTCCCCTTTCCCTGTGTTTTTAGTTTTCTCAGTGATGACACCATTAACATCTATAGCAGCTATGGAGATCTGTTCTCATCTTCTGCTGATACACAGGGCTTAAGCACATACAAAGGAGCACCAAGAGACTTGGAAAAGACTTGCTTGTATAAAAAAAAGTCTAAACACAGAAACCTAGAATCTAAAGAAGAAAAAGTGGGTGGAAGAGTCATCATATTCATGTGGACTGTACTAAAGAAGACACCAAACTGTATTTTTCTCCAGAAATCAGAAAGAAACATGTTTTCAGGGGAAACAAAAATGCTTTCTAGCTTCCAGGTTTCTTTCACGTGCATGTAAATGCATGTGTGCCATATGTTTAAGTGTGCTAGGATAGATTCCTAAGAAAGACATCAGATCTCTTGTTCTGTCAATCCCTGCATTGTTTTATGATTTGTTTGCTTCCATGGTTATGAGTTTGTGGTGTACATACATGTGAGTATTCATGTACTCATGTGTTTAAACTCATATGTGCAGCTGTGTGCATGTGTGTGTAAGCCTGAGGTTTATGTGGAAGTAACCTATCTGTTATTATTTCATCTTATTTTTTGAGGAAAGATCTTTCAATGGACCCAAAGCTAGCCTATCAGGATAGTTTTACTAGCCACTTTGTTCCAGAAATCATGTCTTTCCCTCCTTCCCAGACTAGAATTACATGTGGTCTGGAATTTAACTAGATTCTGGGGATCCAAAATCTGGTCTTCTTGCCCTCTTGAAAAATCTTTGACTGCTATATCTTCTGTCCAGCTCCAAAGAGGGTTGTTCACTGAACCTAGCACTACACTGGAAACTAGCACACCCTAATGATTATTGTGTCTCCATACCCCTAAGTGCTATAGTTATACTCTGTGACATTTGCACACATATGACCATATATATGTGACTTTTTTTGTTTTTGTTTTCACATGGATGTTAATAAGTTGAATACAGATCCTCTGGTTTGCACAGCAAGTGCAGTTACATGCTTAGGCCTCATCCCAGATCAGGTTCAATTTCTCAAAGATTTATTCTGAATAGTATTTTAAAAGTTCATTCTATATTTATAGTTGAGAGTGAGCCTTGCCTTTAATGGCCGAGCTATTCCTACAGTCCATTTTAAACACAGATCACACATATTTAAGCCAAGGAAAATGGAGATCTGAAACAGACAGAATAAGTATTCAAGGTATTAGACTTAATTTAAAATGATCTTAGAACACTAGCACACATGTTTATGGTGTACAATATTTTACTACTTCATTGAAACCAAGTGACAATGTAGTGAGACTAAGTTTTGTTACATTGTAAATAATTGTCCTACCTACTAGTTTAATAAAAATGCTGATTGGCCAAGGGCAGACAAGAAGTGTAGGTGGGGCCACTAGACTAAGAAAACTCTGGGAACAGGAAGAGCAGAGCAGAGATGCTGCAGAGATGTCAGAGAGACACCACAGAAACAACACAATGAGATACCAGCAGACACAGAGAAAAGAAGTTGAAATGTTGCTCTGAGAAAAGGTACCAAACCACATGGCTAAACAAGATAAAAATCATGGGTTAGTTTAAGAATTAGCAAGTTATATGCCTGAACTCTAGGTTAATCTTTATAAAATTAATATAACTGTCTGTGTGTTTCTGTTTAATGATAGGAATGGAAGTTTCTGTCTAAGCATGTGCACTGAGGAGATGGTGCGTTCCTTCACCCTGGTACTGGATTGCACTAGTTAGCTGAAGTTTGAATGGGTCTTCATTTGCTACCGCAGCATAATCTTACCACCCTGACTGTATTCAGAAAGTACAAAACAGGACACAGCAGTGGGTCATAGACTGTAAGGGCCTCCTTATTTTCGTTTGAAACAGTCAGATGAGTACAAATATGGCTTTTAGGGACTGATTCTGGTTGTAGAAATTTTGTGCCTTAATTTTGCAAGAGTCTGTTTTATGGAGCTATGCAATATGAATTGTTTAAGCCACAGAGACAGTTCTGAATCCCTGCAATGCACAAGAAGGATTTGCAATAAAATGAGTTGGTGTTCTTTTTGGTCAGTCTGAGGGGAAATTTCCTTTAAGGAAAGGATAAGGTTTAGGACATGTGGCAAAGAAAACACCCCACCTCTCAGGATGCATTTCTATCTTCGATTTGAAGGTGACAAAATACATTTAAGAGGATTCAGTGTGCTTAAACTCCCATGATGGTCACATTCTAACAGTGTATTTTGGTCTCTGGAGGTACAAACACTTCGCAGAAATAACAGTGGGTCTTTGAGCAGAGCTTACAGACCCTAGAACTCAAGACAAAAGTAATAAAGGATATTTTCATAAGAAAGACATCCAGACAGAAAAAAAAGGAAACATCAAGCACAGGTTGGTGGGGGCAGAGACCCAAGGTTAATTTAGACAAGGACATTGTGTCTTGCAATAGCCTTGACGTGTTCTGGGCACTAGAGAAAAGACTAAAATACGAAACGGTACATAGTTGTCGTTCTTTTCCCAAGGAACGCAAACTGCTTTCTGGGTGTCCTTTATTAAGCCCCCGCATGGTTTCTTTCTAGCAAGTGAGGCCAGATCAAAGAGGAAGCAGTTTTTTATTTTTTGTTATTATTATTTTTAGTTTCTGGACACTTAAGTAGAAGTACTTATGAATCTGAACAAAACACATAAATTTCAGGCTGAGCATCAAGCCATTCTCCCAACGGCAGAAGTGCCTGGATTTTCTTGGGCGCCAGGCACCAGTGAAGCAGAAGCAGGGACTCTCCCATCTCTTTTTTCCTGGCTAAGCCAAACAGGGAGCCAGAAGAACTCAGCAGCGTGGCAGGAGGAGGGGGGCACGTAGGGGTTTCCCTACAGGGAACAGCTAGCGCAGGACAGAAGCATTGGCTAGGGTTGAGGGATGGGGCATGGGGCACAGCTGGCCAGCAGCAGTTAACTCCAAGGAAAAGGACACACAGCCTGAGCCCCATGAGGTGGCCATTCACCGGCAATCCCCGGCCCTCCTGCCCCCGCGTGTAGTGGGCGGATCTGGAATCTCAACACAAAGGGAATCCTCAGTGGCAGGAAGTGCATCATCACCAAGAAGGGGACTAGGGGCGGGAACAAGCAGGCGCCTCTTTTCTCTCTTTAGCCCGCCCTGATTGAACCCAGGACCACAGCGGGGAAATCCTTGGAGAACACAGAATCCCTGGGAATTCGAGCATAGTGCCTCTGCCAGATGCTTTGGGGCCGCATGCACCTGCTGCCACACCCGAATCCTGGAGGCGGGGACCCAGCGGTCCCTGCAGCGCCTCAGACACCTGTTCGCATTTCCCTCTTTCCTTTCCCGGTGCAATAGCACCTAGGCTTCTGTTTGTTCTCTCCTGGGCTTCTAACTTTCCCTTTTCTCCTTGCTAGGGTTTCAGTGGAGCTTGTGCTTGCACATTCCTTTGCCTCTCGCACGGATAGACCCCAGGTTTGGGTGACTTTTCCTACCATAACGTAGGTGGGAGTAAGTCCCCTAGTGAGCCAAGGGGAAAGTGGCCTAGATGCTGCTTTAGTTTCTGAGACACCTGCAGTTCCTGGCGCGGGGCCAGTGGGGAGGGGTGGTGCTTGGAGTGGGGAGGATCCTGGTGAAGCTGTTTTTACACGGAAAACTCTCCTGCTACTTCTACGTATTTTGCAAATCAATAAAAATAGCAAACTTTTCTGAAAAAAACTGCACATTTCGGAGAAGAGTGAGAAACCATTGCAAATTTAAGAGGGTATTTAAAGGGAAAACCCTTTTAGTTTGGGAGGGTTGGGGACAGCTAGGAAAATTTAGCAAGGGAGAGTACTTGAATTTCCTGTAGAGCTGAGGAAGGAGGGGTCACAAAACCTCTGGCTTGGATCGAGTTTCCAGTGCTAGGGAGATTCCGGTGACCAGAGGTGGTAGGCACCCAGCTGACTTGGAGTGAGGGATGACAGGTGCACCGGAAGGGGGACACCTTCCTCCTAAGCCCCAGGCTTCCTTTGCTACCTAGGACACCACTCTTGGGGCCTCCTCCTTCCAAGTCCTAGGCGGAGGCGGGTTACCTGTGGTGACCTATCTCCTCCCCTCCAGGACACCACACCCACGGGACTCCAGTCTCCTGGGAGAGGAACCGAGCAGGAACAAAGGGGTCTTTGTTCCCGGCTCCTGGGGGGCGGGAGTTGGCCTGGCTAGCATTTCTCCTTTTCACAGCTAGCATTCTCAGTTTCTCAGCGTCCATCCTTGTGATACTTGAGGCTCAGAGTAGCAGTTTCCCCAGGTGGAACACTGTCCTCCGAACCCCTAAAGCTCAGGTCAGGGCCCGGCGCCTGGGCTACCGTTGGCTTTTGCTGGGTTTACGGAAAGACTCTGGGAGTGTCGGTGGTGTTGCTGCAGAAGCAAGAGGGGACAGAGCCTGGAAGGAGGCGGGTTCAGAGTGCTGATAACAAATTGCTCTGGCCACGGCTCAGCGGCCGGGGAGTAGCTCCATCTGTTGTCGTCCTCTACTCTTCCTGGCCTGGCCTCATCCTCTGCTCGCCTGCCCCCTCCCAACCCCCCCTCCCTTGCCGTCATCAAGCTCCCAGTGGCTTCTCCTAGCTTGTTACTTTCCTGCAGAGCCATCCTTCTGGACAAACTTTGATGGGGAATTTCACACCGAGCTGGAAAAATGCCGGTTATGAAAGGATTGCTGGCTCCTCAGAACACCTTCCTGGACACCATTGCCACCCGTTTCGACGGAACACGTAAGTAGTGCTTGCCGGAGTTGCCCATTTCCCTAGGATGGGTTTTCTCTTGGACTTCTGCTTCTCTGATTCCATCCTCACAATAATTTACCTTTTCTTGCCTGAGAATCCAGGGAATCTTTTAGGGGAGAAAAGGAAGCAAAATAAAACACCACCACCCCTGCCATTCACACAAATTATAAAAGCACTTGGTATTGTTGCAGATGATTCCCTTGATTGCCTAGGTTTGAAACACAGATCTAAAGATTGATTAACAAGGGTTTCACAGTGGGGCCTTGAGGATCTTGGTATAGGGGGAGATTTTGTGCACTTTTTTCCCCCCTGGAGTTCTGAGGATGCCCGGATTAGAGTTTTTCAGACTCCTCTGACTTCTCATTCGAGTTTAAGAAATCCTGAGTATTCAGCCAGACCAGTTGTGAGACTTTCTCAGTGCTGGAACTTTGTCAGACTTAATGCTGAAATTACGAGGACACTGGAGGAAAGATTATTGAGGAAGGAGGAATTAGACACTGTGAAGGCCATTGTGACCACAGGGAAAGTTTCAGAGTTTTGTGACTAAAAATAGTATTGAATAGCAGACTTCCTTGGTTGGACTGGACAGATACAGTGTTTTGTCTCTTTCTGGAAACAGTCTGTGATCTTTCAGGACCACGGTCAGGTCCTCTCTCTTTCAGATTTCTTCTGCTGGATCCTAGGAATCTTGTGGTTGGTTTTAGCTGTCTTTAACAAATGTTGTCAGTAGGTTCCAACAGAATACCCATGTCCTCATTGTAGGCAGCTTTTGTGAGCCATTGTCCCCTTTCATATCTGTTATACAAGACTCATATGGAATCATCTCCTGAAGAGTGAGTGAAAATTAACATCTACTTACACTTCCACAGGGACACTCTGGATGCACATAACCTTCTAGGGTGGAACACAAGAGTTTAACATTTGGAAGACTTGAGCATGTTTTGTATGACAAAAAGATAAAATACTTTTTGATTATTTTTTGAGGGACTTGTTTTTGAAATTCAGCCTGATCAGAGATAATGTGACTATTTGCTCATTTTTTGTAGCTATTTTTTTTTAAAGAAAACAACCTTTAGAGTTACCCATTCTCTCTCTTTTCATATTACTTGATATTAGAAAATATGTGTAAATTAGACACTGCTACTAGATGTCTGTATCTTACTAGATGACAATAAGAAAAAATACCTGAGGCCAAGTTTAAGTTCTTGGCCAATGTCACCATCACCAAAAATCAGCACTGCTGTCTCTAGCTGCTCTAATCAGGATCCCTGAGGAGCAATTTTGAGCAGATGGCGGTTTTTAAAGTTGAATATTCCAAATAAGATGTTCTAAACAATGAACCTGAGTTTTGAAGGTCAGGTGTTCTGAAATGGTGATTTGCTTTTGTCATTGTCAAAATTGGGGTGCAGTGAAAAGCTACTGGGTACTACTACAGAGAGACATTTGGATTTTAGTTGCTAATCAAAGAGGCTGTAGTGTGAAGATGTGAACTCTTTCTGACTCATGATGAGCAGGAGTGCACATGTGAAGAGATGGAGTTGTTTGTGTGTTTGTGAATCATTCTATCATATGCATTCTTGTTAAAGAACAGAAAAACTTAAAGGTTAGAAAAATTTAAATCCTTATTTGAAAAGCTCATTATGTGCCAACATTTACCAAAATTAAGAAAAAAAACTCTAAAACTATTTAGTGCCCGTGCCTGGACTGTGTTCCCAGGGTCTTGAGCATTCTAGAAGAGATCCAAGGTGGATGAAATGACAGTACTCCAAGTAGTGAGTGACATAGAAAACGGCAGTGTCAAGACTTTGTTTACAACATTTGATGAGTACCTCTTCTCTAAAGAAATTTTCTTACAAATATGATTGTTATTTTCTCACAATCTTTTTAAATTGCAGAGTGACTTGAACAATGTGAAATTTAAGTAAATTCTCATTCACAGAACTTACTAAATTTAGAATTGTGAGAATATCACTTTTTCAGCTAAAAGTTTAGTTGATATTTTTATGATATTTACTTTTTGACACAATTTTATTAAATAGTGCGAGTCTTAAAACTTTTTCCTATGAGCATTCTCCTTTCTTTTAATGTATACATAAAAGTCATTTATTTTTTGAAAGAAGGCTATATGCAAGTCTTAAAGTATCAGTGTCACCTTTGCAAATAAAAACTTCTGAATTATTCATATCGTTACTCTATTCTGTGTACATTGACTTGGCTGTTCACTTCTACTTCATTTCTGGATTATGGTTTTATAGCTATTCTCATGTGGGATTTAGTCTTACTTTTTAAACAATTTTAATACAAATAAAGAGAAAAAAATTCTGGCAATATTTTTCCTTCTAATCTAAACAATATGCATACAGATTTTTATTACTGTTACTGATTTAGTATCAAAATTAAAAATATTATAAGAAGGGGATTATCTAAAAGTTTCTCCAGTGGGACGAAAATGTGTTCCTATTCAGAAATCTACAGCATAATTGTACAAACCTACAGTAAGATAGGGCAACAGAAAATCAAGTTAGTTTTTGTCACTCAAGGCTCTACTGATCTGCACAACCAAATTTTTTTTCATTTCACTTATCTCATTTCAAATATGTAATTAATAAATATTATTGAAAAACAAATTTTATTATATAAAATTATATCTAAAGTATAAGTATTGAAACATTTTTTAGTTTTGTTTACTTGGAGCCCTTCAATTGTTGAGTCCATATACCACATTTAAGGAGAAAAAGTAATTGCAATGAATTTATTTGATTTATGACAAAGATTAACACTTCTCACTTAAATCACCCAGGCACATATGATTGTCATCATACTCAATATATAACTCATGTTTCAATAGGTATTTTACTAACTATGTTTAGTATATTGCAACTTTTCTGAATCAATATTAGCTTTAAGTATGTTAATATTATCATAAATACTAAAGGGAAAATATAATAACACAACATTTAAGGACATATTTAGGAAAAAATTCGTTTTTAATATGAATATTTGTCATTAAGTACCATTTGATGAAAAATTATTTTTCTTTTTGGAAGGCATAAAGACATGTTCATTTCAAACACTGAGGTTCATTAGCCTACATTTTCTAGTCTTATCTAAATTTGGATAGAATGATTCTTTCCCTTTGTGGTTACTAAGACAAATTGTAACTTAAATACCTAATTAATAAGATGGTGTCTAACATTTTCAACACAAAAGTGATACTTACTAATATTTGTATATATGTGACATGAGGCTTCTGGCCCCATCCAGCCCCAAAATGAGAATCTGTCTGTCACAGCTTATCTGGACCAGCAATCCCAAAGTCCCAAAGAAACACACAGATGTTTATATTAATTACATCGTGCTTGGCCTATGTCTTTGGCATATTGCTAGCTAGCTCCTTCATCTTAATTCAATCCATCTCCATTAATCTGTCCTGCTGTGAGGCCTGTAGCTCATCTGTGTTACCTTACATGTTGATTCTTGGGCAGCTGGATCACGTTTCTTCTGACTCCGCCCTCCTTCTCCTACCAATGTTCTGATTTCCTGCCTACTGTTAAGGTGCCAGAACAGTTCCTTTATTCACATCATATAGAAAGACATTCCCACATCATATATATTTTATATATTTTTATATATCCTGACCAAAGAACTAAAAATATTTGTTAAAGTTTAAATTTATACTTTATGGAGGCAGTTTTCAATGCTGAGTTTGTTGTTATTATTATCTTATTTTCTTCATGTTAGAAGTGTAGGAAGAAACACAGTACACCTAGTGCTGGGCAAAGGGCACAGTAAATTAGGAAAGAAGCTAGCACAACTCTCCTCAAGTCTTTGCTGAGCTGTGGAGAATGTCATTGGAGGCTGATAAAAGGCAATACACTTTATTATTTGTGAACCTATTGGTAAAACTTGTGTGAGGAAAGTATCTCCAACCATCCACTTCCTGAAGTTCACAAAGGTTTGTACTCTTTGGTCTTGCTTCTTCTTCTTCTTCTTCTTCTTCTCCTCCTCCTCCTTCTTCTTTAACTGTTATTGAGACTGTATTCCTGGTTTCTGTGCTTAGAAACCAAGTGTCCTATGGTTATATTTTATTTTTGTGTAATAAATCACCACAACATAGAGGTTTATCATCTTCCCTTTGCTGCTGCCATGTCTAAGCATGGATTAGCTGAGTCCTCCTCTGGGAGGCCCACAAAGACATGAACAAGTTGTCAGCTGGATCTGATCTGTGGTCACATGAGAATGTGAGACCTGAAGCTTTCTTCCAGCCTAAAATAGTAATTGGCAGACTTGTACAGTTATAAATTAAGTCCTATTTTTCTTGGCACTGTCAGACAGGCACTTCTTAAGAGCCCGCCCTTCCTTACTGCCTCTCGCAGGCATGGTCTCATAAGAGAAGACTAGCAAGAGGGTCTCTTGCAAAAGTTTCCCTAAATCAGGGCCATTCAAGAAAATCTTCTTTCTGATGAACTCATGACCAGATCACTGCTCATCTTAATTATTTCCTTAATGTCTGCCTTATCTCTGTATTCATGTGTTCACTCAACATTCCAGGGAAAAGATTCCATGGGGTGTGTATATTTAGGTCAGTCTTTTAAGAGCCATGTGGCAACCTTCCTACAAAAGCTGGTGTCTCTTCATCATTGTCCTAGCATACTGAGCCTCATACCTACAAGTTCACAAAGCAGGTTTTTGAGTACATTCCACTAGTTCAATATGCAGGATGCCATGCTGACTTTACATCTGAAACCTTTAGGAACATAAGGGCTAACTTATGGGAAACTTTTCTTCACATTTGGTGATGACGTGTATGAAGCAGCCTAGGACATGCTGTTATAAGCTGTCTTCCTTATCCTCTAAAGAAGATGCAGTGTGGTAGATGGAGAAACATTTTTGAAAATGAGTCTCAAGGCTCCTGGGTAAAGGGAGGATGCCCTGAACCCCTGTGGAGCTGAAGTACTTGAGCCTCTGCTTGATGTAAGAGTGAGAATGAGGCATCTATAAGAAATGGCACCCAAAGCCAGTCTGTACTTTATGGTGCCTGGGATGTGCTGACTACATTAGTCAACATTCTAATTAAGCCTGCCTCTGTATGAGCTCTGTGGAAGGTACTTTTCTTCTTAGCTTCCTCCTAACTCTGTTTAATATTCAAGAAATTCCACAGGGTGCACTCTTGCTTTGAGAGTGATTGTGTTAAACTGAATTATGTTTTTAAATTTAGATTTTGATTCACTTTATTAGAGAAGTGGAAAAAAAAAAAAAAGGAAAAGGGAGGGGTGGGGCAGAGGGAGTGAGAAAGTGAAGAAAACATTCATATTCACTCACTTGACATTGGCCAGAGTTCTTCACCTTTAAAAGAAGTTTTAGACAGTGCCATAGTATTTGCTGCATGAACAAAATATTTGACTTACAAGTTGTATATTTACATCTTTACCAGAAATGCATTTCTTTTAATAGTTAAATAATTAAAAAGTTGTATAGTCTTCAAAGAATGATATCAGATAATTTTATTTAGGCATTATTATAACAACACAAAAATTGTTTATACTATGTGGTTAAGAGAAACATTATGCCCACATTATTTTTAGGCTTTGCATTTGGCTTTACTTTCAGGCTGACAGCCACATCTAGAGACATCTTGTTGATGGGTTGAGAACAAAAGGCCTGTGTGTGAGTGTATGGAGTGTCCTAGGTTACCATTTTCCAAGATATCTTATACTTGGCTTATTTCTGAGAAAAGTATATTCCCCATGGAGAAAGGAACACTTTTGTCTACCTTTTTAAATAATGTTCAGCAGACATTCTCTATATATAAAGTATTGGGATAAATGAAGCTTGTCTTTACCTGTTATAATTTAGTTCAGAAAAGGGTAAAAGTATTAGTTATGCTAAGAAGTAATCAGACAATAACATCTAAACGCATTCCATTGATTTTGCCAATTTCTGAAACAATTGCCACTGACAGTTAGATGGGTTTTCAGGGAAAATACAAACCTTCAAGAATAAAGAAGGGGCAGGCTAGAGGTTGGTGGATGATGGAAACTGGGTAGACCAATTATAGAATGCCTTTAAATCCAGAGTGCCCTGTCAGAACCTAACTATGGGTCCCATAAACAGCTGTGTTCACTTTCTGAGGAAATGCCTGTCTTCCCCCACCCCCGTCCCCAGGGAGTTAATTTACTATAAAGAGAAGAAAATGTTTATTTCTGGTTGCAGACCTGACTACTCTTCCCCAGGGGAGCTCACCCCTGCATTCTACTGTAGAATTTTGCCTGTGGTGAAGTAAAAAGATTGCAAGTTTTCTGGAATTTTGTCTTGGTGACTCTGATGGCAGCTGTGCTAGCATTCAGTCCCTGGATTCCTGCTCAAAAAAGTGTACAGTTGAGAGGCACAAAATTACAACTGCTGCACACAGTGCAGTTAACCTATAGCCTGCATTTGCTGACACCAACCACACTCTTACATATTTAACCCATTTTGGTTTAGTAGAGCATAGAAACAAAATAGATATAACCTCAGTTTTGCCTATGGCATCATTCATATTTGCAACTGAAACAACTGAAGAGTTTTCTCAGTAATTTAAACATATATTTCTTAGCTTGTAAATTCTGTGGAAGATAGATTTTGTCTTCTTCTGCTGTTGTTACTGCAGCTATCTGTCCCCCTTAAGCCCTTCAAAAATCTACTTGTCCCCATACAAAATAATAATCTTTTCTAACTCATCAACTTGTTTTGTTTTCTGGTCCTATTAATACTTAGCAATACTGTCCACCTGATGTGGTGATATGTTACATATTTAATAAAACATGAAATATTGAGAGATTAACACACAGGCAAAATCTAGGCAGACAGCTCAGGAATTTCTTGATCTTTGAATACAAGGACAGAACAGCTGGGATTCAATGGCACACACCATTAAGCCCAGCACAGAGAAAGCCAGGAGTGGTGAATCTGGAGGCAGAACTTTATGTGTTTCTGTGAGTTCAAGTCTGATTACCAAATAGAATAGTTCCCGCCTTTAACCCTAACCTGGATGGGATACAGCTGTCGAGAAGCTAGTGTAGGAAACCAGCAGAGAAGTGACACAGAGCGATGTTGAGGAAGTTGGAAAACAGCTGAGTGAGAATTGACTGTGATGTTTCCTCTCTCTGATATTTTCCCCAGTATTTGACTCTGAGTTTCTTTCATTGCAATCCGAATTCATGCTACAACCTGACTCCAGTTTAGAAGTTAAGTTAGCCTTCGCTGCCCACAGATGTAATTAGTTTAGAATTCTTTCATATTTTACTGCATAAATACCATGGTTTGACCCCTTGTGTCCTGTTACTCTGCATTGCTCCTGTGTTTATTTGGATCCTCCGTTTCCCATCTTCACAGTCATGAACTCACTCTTGCTGGATTCCAAGGTCAGTGGTTTTTTTCTTTCATTCCTGTCCTGTCAGTTTCCCTTATATCTGGAGTGGCTTCTATTAGGAGTTTGAAGACCATTTAATTGGGAGCACTTGCTTACAGCTGTCCATTGGATTACTACTTCCTCTTGGATGACACTCAAAGATCTCAATACTACCAGAGTTGATGATGCTGCTGCAGCACAATTCAAATCACACCTCCTCAGATTCCAGACTTAATCCAGAGCACTCTGCTCACACACACACACACACCCTTGGTGACTTGAGACAAAAGATGCTCTGTGAACAGAGACCCACCTTAATCGTTTCCTCTGAGAGGCTCCCGGAGTACTCAGGGGGCCTTCCTCTGCTTTAAAATGACCTGCTCACCTCTCTAATCAGCTCTTCTAGGCTTTCATAGTTCAGTATCCACTTATGAACTCTGGGCAGCCCTGACTCATCCTATTTCTTGGATTTGTAACATAACCTTTGCCCTACATCTATCTCTGTAAGTGAAAGAATCTGAGGTTTGTTGAAAACCAGAGTCAGATTTTAGACACTTTTTTTTTTGTCATCAATAGTTAGTCTTATTTTTACCTAGGATTCTATGATTACATTAGTTATGAAATGATCCTATAGTACAGATCCAAAATAAACTTGCTTATTTTTGTATCTCCAGGGATGTGAAGCAGGTTTCTATCTACCTGACCACAACCAAGCCTTAAAGGCAACACTTTTTTTTTTTTTTTTCAGTTAAAGCTGAAAAAATGGAAGTTTAGAATTCTACCACATCTCACGAGCCTGTGACCTGTCTGGAGTATCATACTGGTACTATATGTATGTACAGCACACATAAACATATGAACACTTGGGCTCCATGCTATCATTTCTAGTTTCTACCTTTTCCAAAGAAGTAGATCCTTTGATTTTAGCCATGTGCCATTTTCCTTCCTTCTGTCAGGTTATGCTTTAAAGTACTTGTTTCCAAAAGTGTTTTCAATTGGT
Organism: Sigmodon hispidus; assembly: GCA_004025045.1. Classification (NCBI taxonomy): domain Eukaryota; kingdom Metazoa; phylum Chordata; class Mammalia; order Rodentia; family Cricetidae; genus Sigmodon; species Sigmodon hispidus. The sequence continues at coordinate 15,768 of PVIH01019307.1, read as the reverse complement.
ATTTAAGACTCACATTTGGGCATAAAAACTTATTCACTGTGTAAAGCAGCTTTGCTCATCAAAGAAATTCTACTGTCCATTAAAAGGAAATCCATTTTTTTCCATATTTGATGCTGAGAATTTCCTGATATACTGACTTTAGTATATTCTTGTAATTTTTTATTGTAAAGCTAATCTCCCTATGAAATTATTTTGATTCTTATAACTTTGTAGTGACATCATCCATATTTACACCTTGTAACAGTCCTAAAAAGAAAAAAATTTCTACTGATTTCAAATTTGCTTTTATGAGAAGAAAACATACTCACCTGTGTCCAGTACAGCTGACATCTCTTATCAGAAGCCATGTTACTTTTATCCACAGTAAATTTACAGGATGAAATGAGTGTTCTTGGTTCTCTTTTGATTTTATTCTTCCAGAGTTTCTTTTGTTCTTTTAGGTCTTGGTTATGCTTGTCATCCAAATGCACGTCCTCTTTCAGTTACCAAGCTAAAGAAACTGAGGCCCAGAGAACTTATGAGTCTCACCGTTTTAGTTGATTTTTTAGAGAGAGGGATCTGTGTAAGAGTTTCAGCTGTTGTCAAAGTATTAAGGACCCAGGTTGATAAGTGGACTGTCCTCAAACTTACAAAACTTATAACTAGGATTATTACACCCATGGAAATAATAACTTAGAAGATAAACTTGGTAGTACTTTTAACTTTAGCATATAGATAAATATTTCTATTGTGAATCTGTGCCTGGTGGAAGGGAGTGGAGTTTGATGGGACAGACCTTCTATGTTGTAAGGTAGATTGCTCCACCCTCTGAAAACAGTGATCTGAGAACTGTCTTTCAACAAGACCATGTTTCTCAATGTTGGAGAACTGGTGCCCTTATCTACATGTGTAGTGGTCAAATCACCATCAAGAAGCTTTCCTCTTTTATATAAGATGGATTATTTGAAAATATTGGTAAGTGTCAATCATTTATGTAAAATTTGTGTCAAATATCACTTATTTATGTTACTAGATCTTTCCTCCTTTTTTCTTTTTTTTTTCTATTTCTTTTTTTTTTTTTTTTTTTTTTTTTTTTTTTTTTTTTTTTTTTTTTTTTTTTTTTTTTTTTTTTTTTTTTTTTTTTTTTTTTTTTTGAGGCAGGATTTCTCTGTGTAGCTGTAACTGTGACTGTCCCTAAACTGACTCTGCAGAGCAGTCTGGTCTTGTACCCACAGAGATTGACCTGCCCCTGCCTCCTAAGTGTTGGATTTAAAGGCTTGCACTACCACTGCCTAGCTGTAACTGAATTTTTTACATTGAAAAATACCAGACACTTTCTTGGCACTTTGGATTTTCCTTCCTCCCATGGTAAATGGTTTTTTGACTTTTATATAGATGAATTGATCAGTTTTTCTGTTAAAGTTTGTAGCTTTCTGTGTCACACAGTCATTTTTCACTCTGAAATCACGTGAAGTTTTATCTTCTGGGTCAGCTGTAATTGACATATTTGGCTCTTATCCTCTGGCATTAAGTCCTGCAATCTCATTTGCTGAGTTTGAGGTTAAGGTTCAAAGTATGGGTTTTTTTGTTTTGTTTTTTTTTTGTTTTTTTACAAATTCCTATCCAGTTTCCACAAGAATTTAACAGTTTATCTGATGACCAGCACATCACATTTTGTGTTCCTCTGTGTTTTTAAGCTTCTCTTAAAGTTTACCTTTTTTTTTTGTTATGTTACACACTGGTTAGTTTTTCTCAACTGGACGTAATGTGTACAGGGAAACCTCACTTGAAGAACAATCCCCATAAGACTGGCCTGTGGGACATTTTCTTAATTAATGATTGATATTCAAGAGCCCAGGCTATTGTAGATGGCCCTAGGAAGTTTAAGAAAGCAGACTGAAGAAGCTATAAAGAACAAGTATGTATGTAGTGTTGTTCCTCTATAGTTCCCCTCTACTCTTGATAAATTCTTACACTTACTTCCTTTGATGATGGACTGTCATCAAGATGTGAAGACCAAATAATCCCTTTCCACCTCAAAGGGCTCTTTGTCAGTGTTTTATCACAGCAAAACGGAAAAAAAAAAACCAGATTAGAACAATATTGTCATACTTGTAGTTACAGAAACTTTGTGCTATATCTAAAAATTCCGTTTTAACTCTTTTCACCATGAATCTTACTTTTCTAATTGTATTTATTTAAAAGTTAAAAAGAATTTAAATATCAGATTATCTATTTGGAAAAAAAAGTTAGTTTTTTAATGGAATATTCTTAGAAAAATTGAAGTGTTCACAATGTTGTCAATCCTAGCCAAGAACTTTCTGAGCATTTCTACTGTTTTTGGAGAGTTTCAATAAAATTCTTGCAAATTTCTTACTTATTTTACTCATGGAAATTCAGTTTTGGGGGCTGAGGAAAAGGCTCATTCAGTGAAGTACTTTCCATGTGAGTCTGAAACTTATCTCCAGAATCTACATAAAACATTGGTCCTGGTGACACACACACACGTAATGTAATTCCAGCATTTTTGTAGGGGTGTAATGTGTTGGTGGTGGAAACAGGCAGTTCCTGGTGATGGCTAGTCTAGTCTAATTGGCAAGTTCTAGGTCTGGGTGAGAAACCCTGTCTCAAAAACCATGTGAATGGCCCTGAAAGATGCTGTGCTAGGCTGACTTTTGTCTGCGTGCACACAAAAGAAAAAATTTATCTTTGTAATTGCTCCCAAACTAGCATCTTCTCTTGAATTTTTATTCTCACATTAATCATGTTTATTTCTGGAGTTGTTGTTTCTATAACTTACTTTTCTTTATATCTTAACCAGGTTGATTAATTATGTTGTAAATTATTGGGAGATTTATAATTTTGTAGTTTCTTCCTTGGGTTTAAAAAAACCATGACTTTAAATAATAACATTTTGAATTCATATGTTCATATTTTCTGTTTTATAGCTTTTTCTTTCCCCTAATTTTTCATGTTGAACAACTGTTTTAAGGCACATATTGACTCATAGTGCCTATTAAAGAAACCTTTCTTGTTTCTAAATTTAATGAAAGTTATTTTACTTTTTAAAAATACATGTTTTCTAACTTTAAATTTTTTTATCATATACTGATGTTTTATTAAGACATTTCATCATATATTCACATTTTACTAAGGTCATTTTATGACTTGTCAACTGATTATCTATCAAAGCAATTCTTTTGGTTACTGACAGGACAAAAATGTTAGTCTTACCATGATGGTCACTATTGACTTCATAAGCTTTACAGTTGAGTAGGTCTACTGATTTCTTTTCTCCTTTGGTAGTTTGAGTCACATCATCAGATACTGTGAGAGCTAGTTCTCAGGGAGAGAGCTTTCAGGTTAATTCCTGTCCAAATCCTCTAAGTCCTATGTCTAAATTTTGTGATACCTTCAGTGATAGTCTTATAGTTCTGGGAGGTAACCAAGAGCAATATAGTTTTGTGACTCCTTGCAATCTGTGTGTAACAATCCTGAATAGTCTCTGCTATGTGTATCTGTTTGGTTTGATTTCCACACCAGCATGAGCTATGAATAACTGTTCCACTCTCTTGCAGTGCTTCTCAAACTTCCTGATGCTGAGAGCCTTTAATATATTTTTTTATGTTATAATGACCCCAGCTATCAAATTACTTTTGCTGTTACTTCATAACTATAACTTTGCTACTGTAAGATCATAATGTAAATATCTGACATGCAGAATATCTGATGCAGAACCTATTTGGGGTCACAACCCACAAGTTTAGAACCACTGGTCTAGTGTATAGTATTACATTTATCCCCATTCTCCATATGAGGACCTAGAATTAATTGGTTTACAGTTACTGAGTAGAGGAGTGTCAGGCAGAATTGGTGTAATTTGTTTTTAACAGGCCTGTAGTTTTTGTTTGTTTGATTTAGGTCTGGTTTGAGTCTTTTTTTTTTTTTTTTTTTTTTTTGAGATGGGTATTCTTATTGCCTTGGCTGTCTTGGAACTCACTCTGATCCCAAACTCACAGAGATTTACCTGCCTCTGCCTACTAAGTATAGGGATTAAAGGCATGTGCTACCACACCCAGCTTTTGATTCTATTCTTCGTCTCTGTTATCCAGCCTTTCAGGCAGTGTCAGGAGTGGAATTCCTCTGTGGTGTGGGTTTCCATTTGGACCAGCCATTGGTTGGCCATTTCCTCAGTTTCTGCACCACCATCCAATTTCTTCCACCACACAACACATCTTGCAGTAAGAACAAATTGTAGGCCAAAGGGTTTGTGGCTGGTGTCCAAATTCCATTAAAGTTTTTCCTGGTTACAAGAAATGGCTGGAGCAGGCTTCATGTCCTCCTTAACTATGAATCTTTGGTAAGATTGCCCTCATAGATGCTTGTCCTTGAGACTTCTATCAGTTGCATTATTCTCTCCCAGGTCTCTCTCCCAGCTCACTCTCTCTTCTTGTCTCTGTGTCTCTGTCTCTGTCTTTCTCTCTCCCCCCCCCCCCCCCGTCCTGACCTAGTTCCTTCTGTTCTTATCTGAACCTCCATCCAGTCAACCTAAAATATCTCCTATTTCCCCTGCCCCGGAAGATTGAGCCCTCCTTGTTACTTAGCCTCTCTGTGTCTGTGGATTATCCTTTATAGCTAATGCCCACTTTATAGGGAGTATATACTATGTTTTTCTTTCTATGTCTAGATTACCTCACTTACTTAGGATGATTTTTTTTTTTTAGTTCCATTCATTTGCCTGCAAATTTCATGAAGCTACAACTGAGTAGTACTTTATTGTATACATATACCACATTTTCTCTATTCATTCTTCTGTTGAGGAACATTTAGGTTATTTCCAGTTTCTGACTATTATGGATAAAGCTGTAGTGAACATAGTTGAACAAGTGTCCTTGTGGTAGAATGAAGCATCCTTTGAGTATATGGCCAGGTGTTTCCTTTGTCTTTCAAATGCTTTTCAGTTTTATGAGGTCCCATTTATTAATTGTTGATCTTGTGCTTGTGCTATTGATATTCTGTTCAAGAAATTGTCTCCAATGCCAATACAGTCAAAGCTAGTCCTCATTTTCTCTTCTATCAAGTTCATTATGTCTGGTTTTATGTTGAGGTCTTTAATCCCTTTGGATGAAACTTTTGGGCAGAGTGGTAGATATGGACCTATTTGTATTCTTCTACATGCTGAAATTCAGTTAGTGTGGCATCCTTTGTTGAAGATGCTTTCTTTTTTTTCATTTTATAGTTCTGGATTTTATGAAAGAGTCAAGTGTACATAGGTGTATGGATGTAGGTTTTATTACTACAGTCTTGTAGTACAGATTAATATCAGTGATGGTGATATTTTGAGGGAAGTTCTTTTATTGTGCTGGTTTGTTTTAGCTATCCAGGCATTTTTACTTTTTCTTATGAAACAAAGTATTTGTTTTTTTTTAGAAGCCTGTAAATAATTGTGTTGGAATTGTGATGGGGAATACATTGACTTTGAGTATGGCTTTTGTTAAAATGACCATCTTTACTATATTTTCCTATCTATCTGTGAACATAGGACATCTTTCCATCCTCTGTTATAGTTTTCAATTTCTTTCTTCTAAGTCTTAAAGGGTTTTTTTCTTACAGATCTCTCACTTACTTACTTATGTTTTCTCTAAGATATTTTATATTTGCAGCTGTTGTGAAGGGTGTTGTATCCCTGATTATTTTCTCAGCTCATTTGTCATCTGTCTATTGATTTTTTTGAAGTTAATCAGCCACTTCTCTAAAGGTGTTCATCTGTTGTAGGAGTTCCCTGATAGACTTTTGGAGGTTGTTTATGTATATTATCATATCACCTGCAAATAATGATACTTTGATTTTTTCTTTTTATAATTGGATCTTGTAGATCTCCTTTAGTTGTCTTATTGTTTTATCTAGAACGTCAAGTACTGTATTAAACATATATTATTAGAGTGGACAGCCTTGTCTTCTTGATTTCAGTTGAATTGCTTTTAGTTTCTCTCCATTTAATTTGATGTTGGCTATTGGCTTGTTATAAATTTTCTTAATTATGTTTAGGTTTGTTTCTTGTATCCCTAATCTTTCCAAGACTTATCATGAAGAGGTGATGGATTTTGTCAAAGGTCTTTTCAGCATCTGTGTAGGTTTTTTTCTTTCAGTTTGTTTATGTTATGGGTTATACTGACAGATTTTTGTTTGTTGAGCCATGTCTGCATCACTGGGATGAAGCCTGTTTGATCATAGTGGATGGTCTTTTTGATGTGTTCTTGGATTCTGCTTGCAAGTATTTTATTGAGTATTATTTGAGTATTTTCCACAATTTTCATGAGGAAAGTTGGTCTGTAATTCTCTTTCTTTGTTAAATCTTAGTATGGTTTGGGTATCTGGGTAACTAAAGCCTCATAGAAAGAACTTGACAATGTTTCTTTTGTTTTTATTTTGTAGAATAAATTAAGGAGTATTGGTATTAGCTCTTCTTTGAACGTCTGGTAAGATTTTGTGCTGAAACAGTATGGCCTTGAGTTTTGTGTTTGTGTGTGTGTGTGTGAAACTTTTAATGACTGCTTGTTTCTTTTTTTTTTTCCTTCTTTATTTTGTATTTATCAAAAAAAACACAGTAAAAAGAATTTAAAATGTGGAAGAGTTAACAATAACTATACAGAGGATAAGAATGATAAGCATGGCTTATCAAGGGTGGAAATACAAATAAGATTGCTACACATACATTTTTTTGTGTTCATCTTTCCCTCTGAATTTTTTTTTCCATCCCTG